>JAQIXA010002094.1:0-19757 GCA_034699045.1 Nanhermannia cf. coronata Gr-Ori-00579 | reverse complement strand
AAAATTTCTCAATTGAAACCATTTTGGTTAGTCTATTACCAAAGTTTTCGCTTTGAGTTATAATTTCTAAATACTACTGGTAGATTAGGATCGATTTAAGGGTACCCTTAATAAATTATCAAAGAACTTAATTAAAAATTAATTTCATTACTCGGAAACAGGGGAAAATTACAGGTCATCAATATCAATGACATCATGTTTGACCACTGTAAATCCTCAAAGAATGTATTTAAAAATATAATGTACGAGTAGGAGTATCTATAAGGCACCTATCTAATTTTTTAGCGAATAAATCAGCATCAAATCGTAATCGAATGTAAAGAATTCAAATTACTGATCACAAGTATCTTACTATGATGTAGAGCATCTTTTTAGAGACAAATTTTTTTTGGCCAAAGTGAAGGTTTACTTGTACCTTAAAGTGCAAAAAGTTTATTCAATATTTTTAGGTTAGAATGCGTAAAACAAAAGGGCAGTCCTGCAAATTCTCCAACACACCACCACGGTTTTTTCCCCGACGATTCGGAACTTTGCAAAATGCCATTTCTTTCAACTTCAACTTTCCAAAAATACAAAAGAAAACTTTACAAAATCCATTGAAACTATTACAAAAAAATCTCTAATAATATACTAGTCCAAGTGGATTGACTTACTACATACATTACATACCTAGTTATTACTAGTCTATAGTACAATATATAGATCATAAAAATCCATAAAATAGTCAAATCCCATTTGGATTTTTGATTGAACATCAAGCTTCCCCCGAATGGACATAAATCTGGATTTTCAAACCCCGAAAAATCTACTTAAAAATGTACAATTTTGATATTTCTTAGGAGATTTTATATTTATAGAGACAATTTTATGGTGTGTAAGTGCGTATGTTTCAAGTTTTTTGTGACTTTAAGATACCTACGTATGATAGTACTAGACGTATGAAAAAGGCTACTACAGATATAACGAGAATGTATGTGAAATAGAGGATATAAAATATCGACAATATCATGATTATCGTCGTCATCACCAAGTCTCTGACTTGAAGACAAAGTTTATGATTATTACTATTTTCTCAATCTACTATTACCTACATTGTACAAGTATTAGTTATAGCAGTATATAGTAAGTAAGTATCTAGTACTTAAATATGTAGTAAAGGTAGGTAAAATGCATTGAAATTTTCGAAAATAAAAACTCGGCCCAATTTCTCCACTTTTCCATTATTTCTATCCTTTTCTCAGAGATAATAAGATCTATTATTCAAGTCTACAGTCTACAGCTCTAACCTAACCCTTGGAATTTGGTCCATAAAGTAAAAGTAGAATGCTCGGGTAATTGCACACAAAAAATCCGCTTTTTTTGATCCCCTCGTGTCTAGTATTATACCTGGTAAGTGTGAATTCAGCCGACCTGTGACTCTATACCCCATATAATACATACAGTAAGTACCAGGAAATACACATGGAACAGTATCTACCTATATCAGTAAAATACCCAAAATAGGTAGGTACTTATATTGGTACTTGAATCTTGAAACTTTGAATAGATAAAGGTGTGTAAATGTAAAGTGCAAAATGTAAGGCCGAAAAAAACTTGAAAAATTGATGCGCCAAAATCTACACGGGTTCAGTAGTTCAAGTAAAAAAATCTTAAAATTTTGAAAAAAATATTCAAACTGTCTCAATTATACTAAAGTACCCTACTAATGAATTTAAAAGACTTTTCTGGGTCTAAAAATACTTAAATTTGTTATCAATTGTCAGATATCCAGAAAAACTTTTGCAAAAATTGTTAAATTTTCGAAATTCATTCATTTTTCAACAATACAGTAGTCTAAATATTCAATTTTCAAATTCATCATTTAATGGTTTTCCGGATATTTCCGGATAAATGAGAATTTAATTCATTTTTTTATAATTTTAGACACCTGTAAAAGTAAAGTTTGTCAAAATTTCGATTCGTTTTTAATCAAAGATTGTACTTTGAAATTCCAGGAATAGGTATTGAAATATTTTTTTTTGAAATTTTGATCCCTTTACTTGAAAAAGCTGAATAAGCTGGAAATTACACCTGGAGCAAAATATGAACTTTGAATCAATAAGACCTATAGGCATATTCTACATTTTTTTGCAAAGAGTTTCAAAAAATTAGACCATTACTTGAGATTTGAAAAAAATACGAGTACATTCTGCTGATCTTGAGTAAGAGCCAGGTAATGTCTATGAATGTAATAGGTCTGGCATGACTATTTTTGGAAATAGTAAAAAAAATTCTTGATCTTTATGTAATTCCAATGGGGGATATTTCCTCGAGTAAATTGGGCCATTTTCATAAATCATTTTTATAAAAATACATACCCTACCTATCTATACCTTACCTTACCTATATATCTAATGGATAAAAGTAATCGGGTGAATCAATCTAATACTCAAATACCATACATAAGTATATATGTGTTTATTAGTTAAATACTTAAATATACAAGTTTTATATAAGATTAAGTATGTATAGTTAATTAGATTTTAGTGATTTTATTTCGAGGGCTGGATTTTAAAACTCCTTCAAAATGAGTGCCTTACTACAATTTTTAAATTCCAATTAATTTTACAAAATATCTATTAAAAAATCTACTTAAATACCTGTAGAGTATTACATATTATTACATTCCAATTCTTCTAATCAATAATGAAATAATTAGCTTAATTACTATTGTAAATACATAGATTTAGACTATAGAAAAATACTACTTAAAAACTTACAAGGGAACTTCGATCTATTTCTGACATACTACGATACAAAAGTACCATAGTTTTCTACAGAAGATATTGATAAAAAAAATATGGTTCTTGCCAAGAATCTTGGGTTCTTTATTAATAAAGTATCTATTAACATGTCACAAATCAAGTTCCAGAGATACAGAAAGACCCGTTCCCTTGTCAGACAATTTTTGCTGTTTTATTTTAAATGATATATTCCGTGTAATTAAGCATATTGTTGATAATTATATATATAAGAGATCATTGTAAATATGAAAATAATAATTCTTGTAAATATGTATTAAATCTAGGTACTTCTTTAATTGTATTTAAAGTTAATTGTACCCTAATTGTATAAAGTATCTATCTAGATAAATACCATTTAGAAAATAAAATCTCTTTATAAAAGATAATTAATCCTAAGAGGTGATTTGTGCTTAAAATTTCAAGAGTGTAAGAGTATTACTAAATTTAAGTCTATTAAAGTAGGGTACTTTAATTAATAATTACTTAATTACAAAAGTTGTACAAAACTACTGTTTGAAGAAATTAATTAGAATTTTAAGATTAGCTTGTACTTGTATAGTAGATAAATTAATTATACTTTTAAAATTCAAGTAACAATTACATACCTATATATGAATGATGATTATGGTCAGATAATTTTAGTTTGTAAAATTCAAGTGTTTGTAAAAAAAATAAGCTAGAAATAACTAAAATATGGATATGAATATGATAAAATAAAACTATATTTGAATATGTAAAAAAATAAAAGATAACTAGGATTTAATTAACTACTCCTTGGTTTAATTTTGAGATTCTGGAGGAATATACGAGACTAAGGAATATTTTTATGAAATGAATTTTTTTGCAGTTTAAAGAATTCACAGCACCTGAAATTTTTATCAAAATGGCTCAATAAGACCCTTATAAGGGTCCATCTTGTCAAATTTGGTTAAATTTGACAAGTTTTTCAGTTTTTTCTGGACAGACCGACAAAAAGTCGCATTTAAAGTGCAAGCAAAATTGGTAAGTACCCGCTTCGCTCACACAAAAATGGCAATAATTTTCGAAATAATTTTTGAAAAATGCAAAATATTAAGTACATGACTGACTATATTTACACTTTTTGCCAGTAAATGCCATTAGACTGTCTACTCTATAGTAGTTGTATTTCTATTTAAATCAAGATTTATTATATCTGTATTGCATTTAAATGATTGATTATTATATGTCAAGAAATTGTCAAAAAATTTCAATAATATAATCTGGCAAAAAATGAGTCAATTTTTATGTACTTCCCTTAGAAAAGTAGGTACCTAGTACCTACTACCTACTATCGATAATAAGTATAGCATTTATTACTAGCAAATATGCTTACTAATAGTACCCTATTTAAATATAAGCAAAAAAAGTTTTTTAATACTTTCCTAGAAAATTCAATAATTTTTTAAAAAATATCCTCAATCCATATCCATACTATTATCAATACAAGGACTGGAAGCCTTCTACTCGTACATAGCTATTACAAGTACTAGATTTTTTTTGACTAAACTTCAATGCAATTTGATTGTAAAATATCGAAAAGTTGTAAAACCATATTATGAGAATGATAAGTTCAAAATATGAAGTATTATTTCTATATTATGATTCGAGTAGCTTTTCTTATTTGATGCGAAAAATTTCATTTCCTGTACCTTAAAAGATTAACAGAAATATTTGGCACAGAAACTTATATTTTGTAGGCCTAAAATAAAGAAAAAATTTTCTTATATCAGTAATAAAAGCATTTACTCAAATAATGTATAAATCTTGAACTGCAGTAGATACCTACATACAAGTATTAGTAGGATATTAGTAGCATCTAGTATAAATACTATTGGTCTTTTTTTGAGTAAAATTCTTGGTATTTTTTGGGGACAAAAAGTTGACCAAAGTCCCTTCAAGTCTCAAGCCAGAGTTTTTTATGACGAAAATTCTTACGATGTGATTTATGAAGTTTTTCGGAGACTGCAGAATTTCGGAAGGAAATATGTAGAGGATAAATGTAAGTGAAAATTTTTGGATTTAAGTACTAAAAAATTTACTACTACTGGTATTTATTCTAGAAATTTTTATTATACCCTTCCCTTACATTACATATAGTACATGGACGTTTCGATTTTGAGTAGTAAGCATTATACTAGTGTAGTAGCAACTTAGCAACAATATGTAATATAGTAGGTACATACAGATTCAAATATAAATTTCTGTAGGTTATTCATAATAAGAAATTAGAAGACACTTTATGGAATATATCTGATATAATTTATAAATGCATTTGATTGACCAATTTTAGAAAATAGACTAAACATGTCTATCTATCACTTTTATAAGGGACTTACTTATTTTATAATACAATACAATTATAAGTAGGTACTAGTCTAGTCTCGTAAGTTGTATCGTCTGTAGTCTGAAGTCTGTAGTATACTTTTTGATTTTTGCTTAAACAGATCTGTTCTGTCCATCTGACATAAAATTTAAAATGTAATTATTACTAATTATGAATATAGGTTTAGGGCACAATAGATTTAAAAAAAGAGATAGGGAACGTGATTTACTAGAAATAATAAAATCTGTCAATTTCCCTTATCATTAGTTCCAGTTAGATGGTCTATGAAATGTCAAATTTTTGAAAACCAGAGATAATCAAGTTATTTTTAATAAGTACCCTACTTATACTCTAATCCTTATACTCTAATCCTAATTGTGACGTATATGCAAGTTTATAGATTTTTACATGAACTATATAATCTAATGTTATCTTTATGAGAGCATTTTTTGTCAAAATAAAGTGAAAAAGTATTGTAGATTTTAACAAAATACGACTGCTACTCTATTAAATACTATACCTAAGTCCTAAATTACTAGTAGGGAACACTAATCCTAAAAATGAGTCTTGAGGATGGTCCTATTTGACTATTTGGCAAAAGGGGCGAAAAAAAGGTCGAATTTGTTCAACCACAGTAAAATATGACAGATGTTTCAAAAAAATTCAATAAAAAAATAAATTAAGCTACCTATATAATGAATTCAACTCAAAATCAATTGAATTTATAAGTACCTTCATATTTAATACTATACAAATTTTGAGAATGTAAGCAGTTAAAAAATTTCAAGTTTAAAAAATAGCTGATTTTATTTAGTACCCTACCTAGTAAATTAAGTATAAGTTTGTAGAACTTTACATTTAAAACTCTTTATAAACAAAAACAATAAAATTCATAAAATGCATCGAATTTACAATCAATTTTCTCATTTCTTTGGAACAGTTTTGATTTTACTGAATAACTATTATTGATGAATAGAAATTCTCCAGGCTCAGCTATCCAGGGTACAATATATCGAAATTCTTTTCTGATCAAATTGTTTCCCAATGCAGAGTCTCCAAATGAATTGGTTTCGATGTCAAGAGATTTCAGTGTTCCGATGTCTTGAACTGGAGTACACTCATTTGAAACTCTAAAAAATTGCAAATAAACATAAATATTAGAAATACTGATTATAATGCTAGAAATTTGTACCTAAATGATGGTTTAATTATTAATTACCGAACAATCTTATTAACAAAATGAGGTTCATGCTTTTCGTCAAATTTTGAGACTCGATGAAATGTATGAAAACAGCACGACTCGAACATAAAGCCATCTTGAATTAGGGTCGATGTTTTAACTTGAAGATTCTGAAAAATATTTTCAAAAATCAGATTCATTATTAAAGTACCCTACACTACTGAAAAATTAGGTACCTATTATAGATATTTATATAAATAGGGGTAGGTTAGGCAAAGTTGAGAAAATATTTGAGAGAACAGCCTGTTTTCGGATAAAACAGTCCTTATTTTGATCTGTTTGCTTGAGAATCATTAGATATTATAAGGATCTATTCGACTTTCAGCCTGAAAGTTTCAGGCCTTTACATGTTAAACCTCACATAAAGGCCAGAAATCCCAGTATGCTCCGAAGAGCAAAATAAAAGCTGGTTCATCCGATTCTGAAAAGAGATTATCATTTCGAAAACGTTTCCGAACTATCCCTAATTAACCCCTATACTCCTATACTCTACAACTACATATCTTATTATTTAATTAAATCATATTTACAGTCTCATATGCATATTTCCATTGACTGGTCCTTGGATCACATTGAACTTGAGGTATTCTTGTAATCAGATGTGAAACTCTTATGTGTTCAGCAGATAAATTGAATTCTCGACAGCCAGGGATATCGTCGTTAATTAAACTCGTTTCTGGTTTACCTAAATTTAAATTATTATAAATTTTTTAAATAAATAAATGAGCTTGTACTAGTAGATTAGTAGTGAAAATGAATAGTCATTTTAGAATTATTATTATCTTTTAACTTACGATGAAAATGAGATAATCGATCCTTTAATTTCAACTCAGGAAGAACAAAGAAATTATGATTGTAAATACTCAAAGTAAGACACAATTGAATTAGCATTACGAGAAAGAAAACAAATTTCCAATAATCTTTTGATTTAAAATCTTTTAAAAGCACCACGTTAATCTTCATATTGAAGTTCTTAAATCACAATGACAAAAAAGATCTTCCAAAAAATATTGTTCAATTTTTTGTTAAATTCCTCAAGAAAAGTTTCTTGAAGCTTCAAGTCTCAGAAAACTTTCATTTTATAGAAAATTTTCTATTTTTTCATAGGAAAAGCGGAAAATTTTCAAGAAAATCTTTATGATTCTAAATGAATCGTTCATAATATATAAATGACAAAGGGTACCTACCAACTAAACTAAAGAATACTCTAATGGTAAGTAAAGGGTACTTGAATTATAAAATCCAATTCCAATCCAACCAAGACTATTGACTCTCATTCTCAGTACCCTACCCTTTATATACTTCCGTATACCTAAGTATCTGCCTAGGTAGGTATTCGCCATTTTCATTAGTCATTCTTTAAAAAATGTTCCTTTTAAAATTATTCATTAGAGAATTTATTGAAACTTATTTCAGCTTCAGATCTGATCTTATCTAAATTAAAAAACCTTAGGTATATTTGTTGTTCATAACATAATCATAATCATAATTCCTCAAAGTAGGTACATATAGTATTTATAGACAAATACCTAAGAAGTTTTAAGTAGCTTATTCGTATTTAAAAGACTAGTAATCGTAATTTTTTACTTATTTATTACCTATCTATTTTTATTTTGGCATTTGTCATCATCTGTTACCTATTAATATTCTGTAAATCAAACTTAATTTTAATATCTACATACATAAGCCTAGTCCTAAAGTAGGGTATACTCATAGTATACCCTACATCTACTTACTCTTAGGATTAGTAATCTCGTTAATTACGCACAATTTGAGTATAACGTATTACTCGTATAGTATAAAATACTAACTTACCTAAGTATATTGGATTTTCAACACCCAAGGTCGTTTACTTTTCAATTCAAATTCAAAGTATTTATACCCTACTCTACCTAACCTAATATAAGATTTGTATAATTTAGTACCCACCCAGGCAAGTACATATTATTATTATTTACAATTTTGATTCTCTTATACCTACTACCTACTATATTATACTTTTATAGATGATCATATGGAATTGTTTTTAATTTCAAACTTATTCTACAATTTTCTATTTAAATGTCAGAAATTCAAGATACAAATAAGCAAATCCTGCATCTCAATTATCGAAATTTTATACAAATCCCTCAGGAAGTGATTGATAATGGGCAGGAGATTTTAGAGATTTATCTGAAAAGAAATTGTCTATTAACTTTGGTAATTTTTTATCTTATATTACGACATATCTATTATCAGTAGATACCTACTAGTATTTTTCTAAAAATTTTGACATTTTTATATTAGCCTATAGATATTGGAAAATTCACAAGACTAAAACATCTCTATGTAAATGCAAACTCGATCGAGTATTTACCAAAAGAAATCGGAGATTTAAAATTTTTAGAAATTTTGGATTTGAGTCAAAATGAATTGAGAGAAATACCGGTCGAAATTGGAATTCTGACTTTTCTTAAAAATCTGAATTTGAGTCAAAATAAAATCACCCAATTGCCAATAGGTAATTATTAGAAAAATTGCAAATTTTGTATAAAAGTATCTGATTTTGTTTAACTTTTTTCCAGAACTAAAAAAATTGGGCCAACTAAAAATCCTCAATCTATCATCAAATAAATTAACATATTTTTCCCAAGAAATCCTGGAATTAAACCAAGATTTGCCAACACTTGGACAATCATTTGTAGAACTTATTTTCGATGGAAATCCACTACATTTTATACCAAGATCTATAGGATTTTTACCAAATCTCAAATATTTATCAATGTGTAAATGTAATTTATTATTTTTACCTGGAAATCTACCTGGAAATTGTCCAATTTTGAGGTTCGATGGAAATCCTAATTTAAATTATCTACCTGCATCCATACTCAATCCTGATATTGAATCATTTGGGTAAAAAATAAAAAAATTTGCAAAATTTTTAGCAAAATTTAATTTACTAATTTACTAATCTAGATGTTCTATATTGGAGAATTGTCAGCATCCTAAAATTTTACATAGTTGGCCAGCAGTTTCCATCAATTGTCAAGGACAATGTCAAACTTTATATTTCGACCAATATCTTTATAAAATTATAAATCCTAATTTACAAGATGATGATGAAGATCTAATTTCCTTAGTCGAAATATCCTTAAGATCATTGTATAAAATGAAAAAATCTCAATTATATGAGGTTACCGACACTTTACCAAAAAATGTAACTAGATTTTTAAAAATTGGTCCATTGTCAACTTGCTACAAATGTCAAGGGTACATCTTTACAACATTTTGTCCACTTTTTTTCACCTCGGATCGACTTGGACAGAATTCCAGCAGTAGAAGAAGAAATGGATCAGAAATTAGAATTTTTTGTGAATATTTTTGCTCTATCAATTGTTATTATAGGTTTAAAAATGATTTAAATACATTAGCTAATTTTGATTCGATTTCTCCAAATGTGAAAGAAATGCTCAGATTTGAAATATTCAATTGGAGATTAATAAAGTAATAATTTTTTTGACTACCTACTACCTACAGATATATAGGGTACTTTACTTTTAATAAATAAAGAAAGGCTATACTAATACCAATCAGCAATAATTTTCAAGGACATTTTTTAAGCAACATCAAGCACAAAGCCAGTAATAAGTCTTTATTAAAAATCGCAAAAATGACAAAATTCTTATTATGGCAATGGCAATTCTCGATAAAAAGAGTGTCCTACCTTAAGAACTTTAGACTTTAGACCTTAAACTTAAAAGTAAGGGTGTTGTGCGGTTAAATAGATAGCAATTTAAATCTCCCCTAATCGTTTAACATAAATTAAGGTCAAGTCAAATTTTCAGTATAAAGGCTAGAAAGTTTTTTATAATTAATTTATGACCAAACATATTTAGATAAAGTTGTATACATAATTAGTGTATGTAGGTGTAGGTATCTATCTATTATAAGTCTTTTAACTTTTAAGCCTTATTTTATTAATAATTAATCATAATCATATAATCTTTATTTACCTAACCTAGCTTTTAATTTCAAAAGTTTAATGAACCATACATACTACCTATATCATTTAAACAAGAAGCATTCATTTAACTCTAAAATGTTTACATAAAGCCGGATTTTGGTCTCAATTTTTTCATGTAAAATTCATGTATTTCGAAATTTCAGAAACTAGAATTTTCTTTCTAATTTATTAGAATTTTCAAAGACAAATCGACTGTGCGTAGGACGGGTAAATCTGCTAGTATTCGATACTACGAATAGGGTACGCACGAATTAAGAATTATTTATTTTGAATTTTATTACTCGAAAACTCGAAAACTGAAGTAATAAAATAATCACGAGACGAAGACGAAATCGAATTTCTGATTTTTTTATTTAGGTATAAATATAAAGTAGGTAAGTTTTAAATGACTAATAAATATTTTACATAAATAGTTTAACCTTATACCTAATTGCTTTATTGTTCATTTGGATGGAAAGTTATATTGTTCATGAACTATGAATTTGACCTCTATCTAGTAGTTGAGCTTAGGATATAAAGACAAAAAATCAAATTCATAATTTAATGACTAATTTTACCAACCAATAAAACCAAATACGTTTTTAAGTCTTTTTATTAATTTCTTGTCCTTGTAAATAATAAGAATATAAGTAAACAAAAAGACAAATACATAGGCTCATTTAATTTTTTCCATTAATCTATTTTACAGTTCCAAGTTCCAGCTGCAGCGATCAACATTAATTTAGATTTATTTTAATACAGCTCTACTACCGACTACCACTGGTAATTTTGGTAAGTCATTCATTTTTAATTTTTAATAACCCTACCTATCTATCTGCTTTATCTTTGATTTGATTATGATATGAAATGAATTTTGATTTAATGTAAATTGTAAGTGATGGCTACCTAATAATTGTGTCAGTGCCATTTAAGTCATTTAAGATAAGTTAAGTAATAAAATAAGGTATATTAAAGTGTGCAATTTTTTTACAATGCAAACTAATTAATTTTAGTTATATTTAATATTTTACTTAATTCAGCCTATCTGAAACTGAAACCAGATTTTGGCATTTTACCCAATCTTGCTGAATGAGGTCAAAATCTTGTTTTTCATGGCTTAATTATAGAATAGGACTAGGATCTAACAGATCCTTGACTTCCTTGAGTTTAAAATACCGTAATATTAGTAATTAGTATCAGTAACTTATATTTTGTATCGTAATCGTAAGCATAATAATATATCATGAAGTATGTATTATGTATATATAGTAGATTAGTTAGATGAAGTAGAGTTTTTAGGTTAAAATATTGCCAAATTACAGACTGTTTAGAGAGCATATAACTTTTATTAATTCTAATAATTCTAATCTATTTCTATTTTGCATTACTTTTACCTAATTGCCATCTATAGCTGTATCAGCAAAATGTTAAAGTTTTAAATTAATTATATATTTTTTTATTTTTTATAAAATAGTTATTCAAGAAGGAAGGATGGATATTGATGATAATGCAAGTGGAGATAGAGCAAGTGGAGATGGAGCAACGGGATTTGTGATGGATCCCAATTCTTTGAATAATAATGAACTTGCTATTGGTAATAAAATAATATTACCAATAATATTTCCCTTTAACCTTAGCTTAGCTTAAATGAACACCTTATTAATCAACACAATTTTTTCATAGGGTTCATTGGGGCTGGAAATATGGCCAAGTCGATTGCATTTCCTTTGTTTGAATCTCGTAAAGACAAAAAGAATAAACTTTTTAATTTTTTTGTTAACCCTTAACCATAATCATATTTCTATATTTTATAAAAGGTAAATTAAATCCAAGATCTGTCCGAGTTAGTGCTACTTCTGACAAAAATCTTGCAGATTGGAGAGCAAAAGGATGCATTACGACTACAAACAATCGTAAAATATTGACATAATTATCTTTTTTATTTTTATAAAATAAAATACCTAGAATGTTTATTTTTTAATTTTTGTCTTCTTTATAGTTGAGATTATTCAGGAATGCAATACAATTATTTGGGGTGTGAAACCACAAGGTAATCTATATATTCTTAATTTTTAAATGACTTAAGGTATATAGCATTTACAATATTAAAATGTAGATAGTAGATACATACTATACATACCTAC
Organism: Nanhermannia cf. coronata Gr-Ori-00579; assembly: GCA_034699045.1. NCBI lineage: Eukaryota > Metazoa > Arthropoda > Arachnida > Sarcoptiformes > Nanhermanniidae > Nanhermannia > Nanhermannia cf. coronata Gr-Ori-00579. The sequence goes on along the minus strand of JAQIXA010002094.1, from coordinate 7,264 downwards.
TGAAGATTAAATGCTGTTTTATGTTTTTTAGTATTTCCTCAAGTTTTGGCTGCTCTCTCAAGAGTAACTGAGAGAACTCCACAAAATAAAGGATTCCTTCATATTTCGATCATGGCTGGAATCACACTTGAAAGTTTTGCCAATTTGATTAATTCAGTGATTGATTCAACGTCGACTATTGCTAGCAGCACAAGTAATGATCGTTTTATTCGATGTATGCCAAATATTGGATTAAAAGTGCGAACTGGAGTTACAGGTATTTTATATACTTTTTCTTTATATACTTTTGTACCAAGAACAATTAAAATTAAATAAATCTTTTTCTAGTTTTTACAATGAGACCGAATGCAAACAATACGGAAGATAGAAACATTGTTAAACGTTTCTTTGAACCAAATGGACTAATTTATGAGGTTGATGAAGTAAACATTAATGGATATTGTGCTCTATTTGGTTCTGGTATTGGGTTTGTAAGTTAGGATCAATTTATTATTAATTACGAATACTATATTTAATATTATTAGGTACTACATAAGGTATTCATAATTTTTTTCAGATGTTTCCTATTATGAATGCAATGAGTGACAGGTGAGTTTGATTTCTTGGGGATTTTGAAAAAGATTTATATTTATCACAGGCACATGCCCACTTTAGGAAAAAGTCTAGAGAATTTATCTATCAATTCGACCTATCTTTTGAAATGAAAGATAGGGATTAGGGATATAAAAATCCCTTAGGACTAGGACCCTTATGAATTTAAACCTAATTTTATTGAAAAATAAACTTTTTGTCTTTGCTTTGTCATGTATGCTAGCTGCCCCTGCCCATCCTGTTTTTATCCCTATCCTACTTAAATTTAAACTTAAACTTGAATATTGAATATTCAAGTTGAATATTCAATATTGAATATTGAATATTAGTAAGTACCTGCCTTTTTGTCTTCTTATGTAAATCTAGAAAAATTAGGTGTAAATATAGTCTTTTGATTTTCTAGTGCCGTACAAATGGGGATTCCTCGGCAAAGAAGCTTTGAAATTATAAGCCAAGTTATGAAAGGTGCAGGTGAATTGGTTCTTAAGACAGAAACACATCCATCTACTTTGCAGGATTCGGTTTGTTCTCCAGGTATGAATTTAAAAACTTTAAATTATACTATTATTATTTGATTGCCAAACAAATTAGTGTCAAGTATTTAGTACGTGTAAGGGAAGACTATAGGGAATAGGGACTATGGCTAAAGATAAGTGACATTTTTACAGGTGGAACTACAATTGCAGGGATAGTGGAACTAGAGAGGCATGGAGTAAGAAATGCTTTCATTTCAGCACTAAATGCTGCAAAAACAAGGGGTGATGAACTTAGTCAACCAAGACAATAAATTTTCTTATACTTATACCGATACTGATACTACCAATACTATCTACTATTAAAAAAATATCTACAGCGAGAAAGCCTTTTTCTAAATATTAATTAATGTTTTATTCCAAAGTCTTAATTTACACTTACAAGACAAGCTGTTTATTTTTTAACCAAGTTGACAAACGAAAATAGAAATATACACATATAATGTGACTTTAAAAAATGGTTTTCATCTGTTCTAGTAGATTGTTAATTATGTAATAAATGTACAAATTTTTGGAGATTTGCATAAGATAGGCACTTACTTTTACTTAACATTTATAAGTTTCAATTTAAGTAAGATATGGATAAAGACTATAAAATTATATGAATGCTTGATACTTGATATATGTATATGTATTAGGCTGGTGGTACCGTACCTATTGAATATTATAAAGATTGTACTACATAGGTATTAACATTCATTAGTTTGGGGTTAATAGTTAATACAATAGTTAACTGTACACTTTATTTTATTTATTAGTCATCTATTTTATTTACCTGGTTTTTTATGTATTTATAATGCAAAAAGATTTTCAAATACACTTAACCTTTATCTTCTTCTCGTTATCGTTAATATGTACCTGGCATGGGCCTACATACATGTGCCTACAAATATTTTTATTTTATGGTAAAAGCAAAATCATCAAGAATAATAAAATGAATGATTCGATTGTTAGAAAATGACTATCAAATTCGATTTCGATTCGATTCATAATTTCCAAAAATTTTCCATAGAAATACAAATTCTTTGATTTGCAGGATTTATTTTTTTTGACTTGTTGGAAAAATTTTTTGCGAGAAAGCAAAAAAAAACAAAATTCGGGAGTAAAAAAATTGTTGCAAATTTGGTTAGGTCGAAAGTCAAAATTTCACAAAGTGTCACATCGTTTTCATCATCACCAACTTAAATTCTAGTAGGTAAATGCAAGCACCATGAGTTCCTCAAAGTCCTCTCTCGCTTCCGCTTCCGGTTCCAAGTCCTCCAAATCCAGAATACCATCATCAATGTCATCCCAGGCTGGCTCAAAAGCATCAAAATCGGCAATTGGCTCATCTACTGCTGGTATGATCTTTTTTCTTCAATTTTTTTTCAAAATTTAATTTTCTTTTCATTTTAGCTGGATCATCAATGGCTTCAGGATCAAGTATGTCTAAATCATCGGTTGCAAGTCCTAGCGGATCATCTATTGGTGAGTTTTTTTCCATTTATATTTATAGATAGCATAGGTTTTTAAGTAAGTAAGGTATAGCTATAGACTAGCTATAAGGGATCTAGATAGATCCCTTATGAAACTTTTATAGTATTACGTAATCTACTGTGTCTACTGCATTTAATTTATTGTTTAACATTCTAAAATTTTGTTTTTAATGGACAAGGTGGTTCTTCGATGAGTAAAGCCGCTAGTTCTTCAGCTGCTGGAGGATCAAAAGGTATAGAATGTATATTATTTAGCATCGTTATTTATTAACCTCTTTTAATTTTTAATAATTTAGCTTCAAGTTCGGCCATGCCTAGTGGTTCAATGGGTAAAATACTTTATGAAAAATGAACAATAGGTAGATTATGTTATTTTATGTTATTTAATTGATTTCAGGTGGTTCTTCAATGAGATCTTCAACGCAATCAGGTATCATAATTTATCAAATACTTCAAGACTTTTCTTATTACTACATATTACCTATCATTATTATTATTACCTAATAATTATTAATCACTAGGGTCGATGCAGCCATCTTCAACAATGGGGAGTTCCTCAATGAAGTCATCATCACGACAACCATCTTCTTCATTTGGCGGATCTTCGGCTCAATCCGGTACTTATAGTTTTTCAAATAATACAAGAATTATTATTATGTATCTATTAATAATATCTTTTAATTATTAATTATTAGGGTCTTCAATGAAGTCATCATCTCAACAACCATCTTCTTCATTTGGCGGATCTTCGGCTCAATCCGGTACTTGATTGTTTTTTTCAAATATACCTTATAATAATACATATATTTTAATTATTAGGGTCTTCAATGCAGTCATCCTCAGCTCAGCCTTCTGGTTCTTCAATGCAATCCTCGACAATGGGTAATCGTAATTCAGTTAAATTAAGTACTTATTTATATTTCAAAACTATAATAAATTTTTAAATCCAGGAGGTTCTTCAATGGCTCCAAGCGGTTCTTCTATGGGAGGTTCCTCAATGCAATCATCCTCAGCTCAGCCTTCTGGTTCATCTATGCAATCCTCGACAATGGGTAATTAACACATAATGATTTTATAAAAATATATTAATTTTAATTTTAACAATTTACTTTATTTAGGCGGTTCCTCTATGCAATCATCCTCAGCTCAGCCTTCAGGTTCTTCTATGCAATCCTCGACAATGGGTAATAGCAATCAAGTTAAAATAATTACCTACCCCTACCTATATATATTTCAAGACTTTAATAAATTTTTTAAATCCAGGTGGTTCTTCAATGGCTCCAAGCGGTTCTTCTATGGGGGGTTCCTCTATGCAATCATCCTCAGCCCAACCTTCTGGTTCATCTATGCAATCCTCGACAATGGGTAATTAAAATGAGCGATTTGATAAGAATATGTATTTTAGTTTCTAATTTTTGCAATTTATTTCATCTAGGCGGTTCCTCAATGCAGTCATCCTCTGCACAGCCTTCCTCTTACGCTAGCTCCTCTATGCAACCTTCGGGTTCATCAATGGCTTCAGGAAGTAGTATGGCTCCAAGCGGATCTAACATGTCTTCAATGGGTACTTTTTTCAATTTTTCAAATTTTTCTAAAACTACCTACTACCTTTATTTATTCTTTATTTATTCTTTCATCAAAAATTTTTGACTTCATTGTTATGATTTTAAGTTATGAGTATGAGTTATGAATGATAATGACAAAATTTCTGAAAAAACTTTAATATTTATTTATTCATTTGATTTATTTCAGGTTCTACAATGGTTCCAACTACTTCAATTTTATCAAATGGACAAGTAGTTGCTAGTTCCACTGCTGTCCCAAGTTCTAGCATTCAAGGTTCGAGTGTAAATGCATCTGGCCAAATGACAATGTCCATGTCTAGTGTACCCCAAAGTTCTTATGTAAGCTCGACAATTCCTGGAACCTCGATTGTCGAATCGACAACCATCCTTCCATCTGGACAGCAAGTTCAGAGTACAACTGTTGTTGCAAACTCAGCTATGTCTGGGTCTGGGATGCCTTCTAACATGTCATATCAAGGTAAATACGAAATAATATTGAAAAATGTATCAACTGATCTTATAGATACCTCTATTGATTGATTAGGTAGGTAGTCAATTACAGTTTTAGTTTTAAGTGTAAAATATATCTAGATACTTATTTACATTATATAACATAACTCTAATTCCTAATTTTCTAGGGTCTTACCAAACCTCATCTGTAGCTCCTGGTTCATATGCGGGCTCAAGTATGGTTCCTTCTTCTTATGCAAGCTCATCTGGACAACCTGGATCATATGCGGGCTCAAGTATGGTTCCTTCTTCTTATGCAAGTTCATCTGGACAACCTGGATCATATGCGGGCTCAAGTATGGTTCCTTCTTCTTATGCAAGCTCGTCTGGACAACCTGTTTATTCGAGTACAATGTCAGGCTCTTATGGGTCAAGTAATATGGCTCCATCTGGCTCTACTGTCGTTCCATCGGGTATTTATTGTTATTGTTATTAGTGTACTAACTATTCCTATCATTTATTTTACTTTGTGTTTATGTTTATGTAATTTCAGTCAGCATTCTTCCAAGTGGTCAAGTAGTCCACAGTACTACGATTGTTCCAAATTCGCAAATGTCTTCTATGTCTTCTGCAGTTCCCTCGTCAGGTGTTGGGGGATCTTTTGCACCAAATAACAGCGGAATGCCAGGATCTTATGCTGGATCAATGCAACAACAACAACAATCAGTTCAGCTTCCAGATGGTACAGTCGTTCAAGTTCCAGCCATGTCAGGTGCAATGCCAAGTGGATATGGTCAACAGCAGCAGCAGATGGGAGTCGATCCTTTTGCTGATCTAATGGCTTGGCTTGAATCTCTTCCACTCTCTAGAAGACCAAGAAACATTGCTCGAGATTTTGCAGATGCTTCACTAGTTGCTGAGATCATCTATGTATTTAACCCTCAAGGAGTTGCAGTTGAACCACATAACTACCCAATCGCTTATTCTCCTAATCAGCGGAGACACAACTGGGAAAAACTTAATAACAAAGTAAGATTGAAAATAATTTTAATATTTTACCATTTTTATTTTATTTTTTAAACTATGTATATAGGTTTTGTGTCGGATCGAGTTGAAGTTAGATTTGGATCGGATAAATCGGATCGTCCGTGGCATCCCCAACGAATTGGAAGGATTCTTGATGCAGCTGAGAGAGAAGTTGGGTCAAATTCCCCTTGGCCCCATGAGACCTTTGAGGTAAATCTCAATACATAACATATATCTTTTCATTAGATATTCTGATTTAATTCTAGTTTATAAGCTCAATTTATGGAGTATAACATTAGCCAATATTATAATTATGACTTTTTAAAAATTCTAGAGCTCGAGTCGAAGGATTTGGTAGATGCGGTGGAGGTATGGTTGCTGCTGAGAACATGTTTTGGCAAGGCCCAGGTTCGTTCCTTATCTAGAAATTAGAGAGTGGAAAAGTGATTCAAGCAAAGCTATTAGATCAGCAAATGGGATCTTCCATATCTGCTGCTACGGCCTACAAGATAATGTGTAGTTTTATTCGACTTTATTTAACAAATTCATTTTTTTTTCTAAATTGTATTGTAGTTGTTAACAGAAGAGCTTGTGAGATGACTACTTCTTCCTGCTGCAGACCCTGCATGTGCTCAAGACGACCTGCATGTACTCAAAACTACAACGACAACTGTGGTGGATATGACCCTTCAGGCGGACGTCAATGCTAAACTTCTTGGAACACATCTCATAACATCAAATCCTATTGGAAAAATTATCTAAATTAAGTAGATCTCTCCAGTACTTCATAGTTAAATAGTATTTTAATTTTTAAATGATATGATTATGTAACTAGTAGCAGCCCTAGTCCTAAAGTCCTAACTAAGTAACAATGTTTAAAGAATAGGAGAGCTTTATTTTTCAACCCATTTGTATACCTAAATTCTAAATTATGATATAATGATGCTTTTATATATTTATATTTTATATTGTCAAAATCAAAGTCGTGATGAAATGCGGATCTTTATATAGTTGTAAAGATTGTTGTAAATATTATTAGGTGAATGATTGTAGATAACCCAAACTAATATTAATTAGGTAACTTTTTTATTAATAGTAAATTTATAGTAGTCTTTCTCATGTGCTTGAAATTTGGATTTGAACGAGTCTAATCAATAAAATTGTTAGTCAAATGAAATTAATATACTTTTTCTATTATGTCAGCTAAAGTTGCAATTTTCTTTAAATCATTGTTAATTTTTGTATATCACAAACAAATCCCAAATTGTATTTTTTATTAGGTATAATTATAATTTATTCGTATAGGCACAGGCACATATAGGATAGGTAGATAGTAATTGTTTGTACATTCGCATTCGGTTCTTTTCTTATACACTTTTCTTACTTCTTATAATGCTGATGCTGAATGCTGATTGATATAAAATAAATGTTTAGTGTAAAATCTCAGAGAAAAAGGAACAGAATCAAAAGTCAGGTCTAAAGTAAAAGTAACTAAAAAAAAAGTAAAAGTAATATTATTTATTAGTATGGTCATTTCATACTCATACCAGGGTTAACAGAACACCTACGCGCTTTGGGGAGTACTCCAAGTTACAGAGGATTTTATTCATTTTTTTTCGTTTTT
>JAQIXA010002093.1:0-19757 GCA_034699045.1 Nanhermannia cf. coronata Gr-Ori-00579 | reverse complement strand
ATCCACTTGTGTCAAAATTATGATTATACTCTAACCGATGATGACCTGATTTGCCCAGTAAAATTGTGCTCAAGAAGGTTCAACTCTGATGAAGATACAAGAGCCAGGTTTAAAAACCACTTAAAGAAGATGCACTTCTTCACTGAAGCTGATCAGCAAAAGTGTAAACGTATTATACTCCCATCTCAATCTCTAGAAATGAAAATACATCGAAATGGCAATTTGAAATCATCAAGTGAAGTACAAGCTAGATTGGACAAGAAAAGAAGAAAAAAGAAACAGCATCTCTGTCAAATATGCGGCCGAATATTTTCAGAAAAATATTATTTGACTAAACACAATAAACTGAAGCACGAAAATCATCAACCCTCATTCAGTTGTAATGTTTGTGGAGCAAAATTCTCTTATTTATGTTCATTAAATATTCATAAACGAATTCATTCGGAAGAAAAGAAATTCTTATGTAATTTATGTGGGAAAAGTTTTGCAATTTTACCAAACTTGAAAAATCACGCCTTGATTCATTCAGAGGAAAAGTTGTACAAGTGTCCAGTCAAAAATTGTAATCGGGAATTTAGACAAGCTTCAGGGCTCGCAATCCATACAAAAAGAAGTCATACTGCCCAAGGCCAAGAAAAAAATCATCAGTGTACAATATGTGGACTTCGGTTTCTTCTTAAAGGTGGATTAAAAAGACATACAGCAGGAGTTCATAACCAACTGAGGCCTTATAAGTGTAATTTTAATTTGTGCCACATGTCCTTCAAATGTAAATCAAATCTCAAGTATCATATTAATACACATTCTAATCCGAATACAAAACATAGAGGATATAATAGGCCTAAAGAGTAATTCCTTAAAAAAATTTATATATTTTTAAAAGAAGATCATTGGTTTTTTGTTTTTGACTTTTGACTTGATTTTCATTCATTAATTAAATAAAAAATAAAATTGATGATATTTTTGTTTTTGATTAAAATAAGACCTATTCCTATACTCTCTAACTTATAATCATTATGATTCATAATTCATAATACCGTAAAATCTTAATCAAATTCTAATTACATACTAGTTTCTATTTACATTTTGGTACAATAATGTAGGTTATAAATTATTATCTAGCTCTAGATAAAATTAAGGAATTTCAAAATAAATAAGTACCCCGGTATCGTACTGTAGTAGTAGTATGACAATTTATGGATTACTGATAGGTACTTAGGTATTAAGTATTAAGTAATAGTAGTTAAACAGAATGAGTACTATTCTAAATCTACAGATATTTAGAAAATATCTACATAGGGTAGGGTACTACATACCTTTAAAGTTAGGTAGGTTACCTACCGTAGGTAGGTATAATTTAAAATAAGTTTTATGTATTAGAAAATCAAAAAGATGCACTAAGGTACCAGGAATATACCTATCATAATCATAATTATAATTAAGTATAATAAAATAAATTAAATTAAATACTAACTAATCGAGCCGAGCTAAACCTCAAAGTCTCAATGTACCCAAAAAGCTACAAAAATAACTTTATCAATTTTTGCGGTATTATTCTTGCAAATTATGCAAAATTGAGGAAAAAGTAAAAGAAAACAAAAAAAAAGTTAGCAGCCTCCTAATTGTAATTTATTTAGTAATTATGTAATTGTAGTTGTAGTACATATTTCAATTAAAAGTAGCTTGTCTGGGTCTACATTAAAATGTTAATATTGACCCTTTTGCCTTGGCCTTGCCTTAAGACACATTAAAAAATGACCGAATTGTCATCAACAAAGATTGGTAAGTTTTTTTTAATTTTAATAACTAATACATTATTAGGTATTAATCTTTAGCTTATTCAGTTAAATTCAGCTTTGAAAACCCTAATTTTGACCTCAATTTTAGATAATATTTATAGTCCAGTAAATGTATACCGGCCCATTAGGATTAGATTCGATTTTTCAGAGCTGAATTAAGTTATATTTTATTAGAGCGAGTAACTAATCTAAAGGATAAGTACCATGCCTTGTAAATAAATAGTTACAAGTCTTTTTAATAAATTGCAAACAAAAAATTACAAGATCATTAATTACATAAAGGACTCGGTCAAATTGTAAAGGCCAAGCTAATTATTTTTTTATCCTATGTACTTTCAGATTTGGACTTGGACTTGATGGAGGGATTGAAAATAGCGAAGCTTGAGAAAGAGCTGAAACAAGCACAGTTGAAAATAAAAAGAATTTGCAGTTGGTTAGATGAATCTGGTATAATTAAAGTCCATATGCAAAATGATATAAATTGATTTTGCCAAAATATTTTCTAGTTTTTAACTGAATTATATATAGATATCAAACTTTTTTTAATTACCTACCTGAATACCTAAATGGAAACTATCCTTTATAATTTATAATATAAAATACTGATAGGTACCATACCTCATAATATTAATATATACTATTGGCAATAACAAAAACAATGATCTATATTTATAAATTGTATGGTTACGATGTAATTTGTATTAAATTATATCCATTTTTTGTAGGTATCATAATTCCAGATTATATATTGAGTCCTTCTGCAATTGAAACTGAAACTGAATCTACTCCGAATATAATTCACCAATATCAACAAAATAATTTAATTGATGGTATGGTATGGTACAAAAATTATATTTAATATACCTTAACTATACAATTTATGAAACGACAAAGGAACACTTCTTCTAATTTTCCTTTATTTATATTTAGATGTCGAAGAAGCCCAAGATCAACTATTATACGACACATCTTTCGTAGATACTTGTGATGATTTTGAAGATATTAATGATAATGATAATTCAACACAAATACCAGCACCAATAGCAGCAACTTATCTTCAGTGTAAGCCATGTTATGTTCTCTTACCACCAAGAATTGATGGTTTCAATCCTCAAAAACCAAATCAAATCCTGATAGCATCACCATCATTTAATAAATTAAATAAATTAAAAATAAGACCAACAGAAGAGCAAAAAATGAAAGCAATATCCATTTTTCGTACAAGCAAATCTTCGAGTATAAAGTGTCCAATATGTCCATTTCCACGTTATTTTGAGAATGATCGACAAGCCAAGGAACACTTTAGACGTCATTTAACAAGAATGCATTATTTTTCCGGAGAAGATTTAAAGTCAACTTATACTAGAAATCTTAAGCCTACCAATATTAATGATATTAAACCAACTATTGAAATACAATCTGCAGAATCAGTGCCAAAAATGACATCAGAATCTTTTATAAATACAAATGGAGTGGATCCTATTACTGAATTTAAAACTGAGCAAATTGTTAATGATAAAGAATCAATTCAGACTCGCAAGAAAATAATTCTAGTAGTTTTAAAGAAAAGGACATCAACTGATCAAAATGAAACCCAAAATGATCAAGAGCGACTTTCATCAAATTATACAATAATAAGACCTACTGAACCTGATAAGGAATCGAAAATTACTATTGAAGGACAGACTTCAAAAGGATTTAGGATTAGAGGCATCAAAAAAAGACCAACTAAAGAAGAGAAAGAAGCTACTCTTGACATTTTAAAAAGGCCACAATTGCCAGATTCTGATGTAGATCTCCTTTGCCCAATTTGTTCAAAAGTTATAAATCAGCAAGCTAAAAATTGGCGTTTCTATTTTAAACGGCATTTAATTGCAATTCATTATTTCACCATGAAAGAGTTAAAAATGCCATATCAGAGAATTTATGAAAATAAAGAGCTAACTGAAGAAGAATTCAGAATAGCTTATGAAAAACGAGTTTCAAGTTTAAATCAAAATCCAAGTAAACGACATAAAGGAATTAAGAAAACACCAACTTCAGAAGAGAAAGAAGCCGCTCTTCGCATTTACAATACGTTACAATCATCTGATGTTCGGTGTCCCATTTGTCCAAAAGTAATTACATATGTTAAGGGTAAAGGTTGGTCATCTCTATTTAAACGTCATTTACAAGCAATGCATTATTTCACAAAGGAAGAGTTGAGCAGGCCATACACATTGAAAAATCGATTACAACCAACTGAAGAAGAGAAATCAGAAGCTATCCACTTGTGTCAAAATTATGATTATACTCTAACCGATGATGACCTGATTTGCCCAGTAAAATTGTGCTCAAGAAGTTTCAACTCTGATAAAGATACAAGAGCCAGGTTTAAAAACCACTTAAAGAAGATGCACTTCTTCACTGAAGCTGATCTGCAAAAGTGTAAACGTATAATAATCCCATCTCAATCTCTAGAAATGAAAATACATCGAAATGGTAATTTGAAATCATCAAGTGAAGTACAAGCTAGATTAGAAAAGAAGAGGAGAAAGAGGAAGCAACATCTTTGTCAAATATGCGGTCGAGTATTTCCAGAAAAATATTATTTAACTAGACACTTTAAGCTGAAGCACGAAAATCATCAAAATCAACCCTCATTAAGATTCAGTTGTAATATTTGTGGAGTCAAATTTTATTATTTATCTAAATTAAATCAACATAAACGAATTCATTCGGTAGAAAAGAAATTCTTATGTAATTTATGTGGGAAGAGTTTTGCAGGTTTACCAAACTTGAAAAGTCACGCCTTGATTCACTCAGAGGAAAAGTTGTACAAGTGTCCAGTCGAAAGTTGTGGTCGAGAATTTAGACAAGCTCCAGGACTCGCAGTCCATACAAAAAGAAGTCATTCTGCCCAAGGTCAAGAAAAAAATCATCAGTGTACAGTATGTGGACTTCGGTTTCTTCTTAAAGGTGGTTTAAAGAGACATATTGCTGGAGTTCATAACCAATTGAGGCCTTATAAGTGTAATTTTAATTTGTGTCACATGTCCTTCAAATGTAAATCAAATCTCAATTATCATATTAATACACATTCTAATCCGAATACAAAACATAGAGGATATAATAAGCCTAAAGAGTAATTCCTTAATTTTTTTATATCTTAATTTTTTTAAATATAAATAACTCGAGAAATAAAGGATCATTGGTTTTTGACTTGACCACTCATTAATAAAATAAAAATAAAATAAAATGATATTTTGTTTTTGATAATAAGACCTTATTCTATTCTATCTAACCTAAAATCATAATAAAAATCAAATTCTATTCTAATTACTAGTAACTAGTAAACTAGTAGGTAACTAGCTTATTAAATTAGAAAATTAAAAAGAAGCACTACATACCTATCATTTTAATATAAATACTAATCGAGTTAGTAAGTAATAATAATAGAATAATTGGTAACTTGAAATTAGAATTAGGACATGGAAAAATGAAAAAGTAATTTATTGAATAAGATATTATGGTACATGTACATATATTTAATATACACTATTACAATTTGTTTATGATTTTATGCTTATAATTAAATATCATTACAATCGAATAAATCAAATAAAATAAAAGAAATTGGATACTTGTTTGATGGTAATGGTAATATCCCAAATTTAGTAAGCGAATCCATATAAATGTCCAGCATATTTCTGCTCATCGATGTTATCCTCAAAGAACATCTAAATTAAAAAATAAAGAATAGATTTAGAATAATTATGTCCAATTATAAAAAAAATACTCAATGGAAAGCTACTTTATATTTAGGTATATTTATTATTACCTCTTTCATTCTAAAAAATGTCATTCCAGTGAGCAAAGAATCACTGCCTGCTTGGTGCTGAACACCGACTCTTGGTACACCCAACTGATCAGCAACTTCTTGTAAACCTCCCTTTAAACTTTTGCAGCTTTTCATCAAGTACTAAAAAATATTTTAAAGTTACTTTTTGCTTAAAATGATTAGTATTTTGATATTAAAAGTTCTTACTTTAACATCATATACATTTGGAAAGACAATTTTTAAAAAATCCAAAAAATCTTGTTCATTATCAGCAAGTTTAGAGACAGTAAGAACTTTAATTAGATAGCCAAAATCATAACCACTGAAATAATAATAAAATAGAAGTTTGAGCAATTAATGATTGATAGGTATTTTTTTACAAAATTAGTTATAATTATAATATAGCAATCGCAAACCTGTGAAACGATAGCCAAGTTATATCCTCACTAAGTATTAACCCTGAAGTGTAGAATAGTTCAGCGAATGTGAAATGATCCACACCTTCAGTTTCCATTTTTGTAAATTGAATTCCAGAAAGATTCAAAAGTTTAATGCTATCTGCAGCATACATTTCTTCCCTTTAAAATGTAAATAAAAATTGGATTAGTGCATCAAAAATAAAAAGAATGTAGTATTTATCTAGTAGTATTAGTATAGTATCATGTATAATAATAATTATCTTACGAAAGGCAATAATGAAAGTTAAACTGCCAAGTTGATACTCCTTCTGGAACGTTCCCTTCTTCGTCAAAAAAAGTTAAGCCAAGTTGAATAATTTTTAGCAAATCCACATTAATACGCAAAAGTTGATAGTGGTAATCAGGGGTTGACCTGAATTCACCGATGGGACGACTAGAAAAAGTAATAAAATTTAATGGTAAATTATTATTTTGGTATCAATCTCTGTCTCCAGTTACAAAGAATTCCAAAAAGATCAAAAAATTGCATAAAATATAATAATATACTTACCTAACAACGCCAGGGAATTCTGTATCCTATCAAAAAAGAATTACAGACAAAATTTATGTACAACACAACTAAAATTTAAGATACTTTAGCAGTAAATGGACTTAAAATTGAAATAATTATGCATTTAAATAGGCAATGCTCATCATCACCACTTACCATTGCAACATAGGGGTATTTTTTAACTATTTTTCGAATTTTAGCGAACTCATCTTCCAAATTGCTCGCCCAAACATCCTGGATACAGTCAACGGCAACATAATTTTGAGGTGTTGTTGATAGTCCATTTCCATCATGTTCAGTCGATTCAGCATTCCAATCTACACAAGAGATCATAATTATAGCAAAGAGGTATTCTAATATAATTGGGATTTCATCATTATAGGCTTATCAGAATTTTGCAATTTTATAAAAAATAAAATGCATTATACAAAATTTAATTAATTGGCAATCTGATGCTCTATAACATATTACATATTAAAAAACTTACCAGTAGTAGATGCGGGCATTACTGCAGACCCTGACATGAATCGAGTCGTCATGTCAAGACAAGAGAGGGATAACACTGATTATTTCTGTTGAAAATTAAAATTATTTTTAATTAGCAAAATAAGGTATTGATTACTATTATTGATCAATTAACAACAACGCAACGCACGTATTTGTCTTGTCAATTGTCAGCCTATTCATTTAATACAGGCTCTGGCTCGGCTCTGGAAAACAAATCCTTACTAACTAGCTTTGCTTATAAAATATATAGGTCAAAACACGGTTTCTAGGAGCTGAATTACACGAAAAAAGAATATTAAATTACTTACCACTCCAGCTCCAGTCTAGCTTCAGTTTCAGCTCATTTATTACAAAAAAGCTAAAAATGACAAAATTAAAAAAAGAGTATCAATATCAATCTGTTCTATTCATATAATTCAGCTCTGAAAGACCAAATGGTCGCCTCAATTATACATATATGTGCATGTACGTTAATAGGTTGAGGTCAAATTTCTTGTTTTTCAGAGCTGAAATAAAATAAAAAATAAAAATTTACCTGCTTATGCCTCTAAACTAACTATGCTATGGTTATGGTAGGTAAGTAGGTATATAAAAACCCTCAATTCTAATTCTAAAAAAAACCAAACGAAAAACCAATAATAATTCTCAATTCAAGATCAGCGCAGCGGTGTTTGCAATATATGCAATGCAAAGGCCAGCGCAGCTCAGCAGCATTCAGAATTCAGAATACAATTTCATGTAATTTTATTACGGGGTAATTTGTCTTTTATGTTTTGTAAAAGAATTTTAATACGATTACCTACTTTAATTACAATTTCCTACTCTATAATTACAATCTACCAGACTGCAATTACATTAAGTCAAAAGTTAATCTAGTATTTACACACTGACAAAATTAATTTAGAAAATAATAACTGATCTGATTGAATTGAATTGAAGTAATTAGATTTAGATAGGTGTGCTTTATCGAGTTTATTTAATTTTAATTTTAATTGAGCTCTGAAATGAAATACCTGGCCAGAATTCTGATCTGATACTGACATGATAGGAAAACATTTATATAGTAAAATAGATTTAAGAAATGCATTGAATTAGAAATAACTTGGTTATCAGTAAATTCAGAACAAGTATACACATAGATATATCTACAGATACTAAGGAATACGGGAATCAGGATTAAGGTCTAAGGTACCTATTACCTTACCTATACTAAAAATAAAAATTATCTACTTTGGAACTTTGGTTTGATATAGGACTAGGTAGTTTAGATTTTTCCAATGATTTACCTAGATTTTTTTAGTTTTAGATTCTTTAGGTATTTAAAATATTTTAGCTAAATAGTTAAGTACTTATTTTAATAGTGTTTAAATGGTATATTATTAATACTTACTCGATATAGTAGGGTATATATTTACAATTTAACAGAGTTTTTTTTCATGATTCATTTTTATTATCTTTTATTACAAATTGCAGTCTGTTCTATTGCACACAAATGAATAAGCAGCTCAAGTAATAACTGGTAAATCCAGATCTATTTGAAACCAGAACCAGATTTGTATTTGGATAATAGAGTAGTTTACTTTTTTTTCTGAATAGTGTCTCTAGATTTGGCTTTGGTTCTCGGTTTTTCATTAGCCCTTTGTTTCGAAGTTGCTTTCTTCGGGGTATCTTTCTTGGGTGTGTCACCCTTATCTTTTTGTTTAGATGTTTTTTTGGTAGGGGTATTTCCACCAGTTGGAGAATCCTTCTTGGCCGCTTTTTCTTCCTCAGCTTTTTTCTCAGCCCTTTCCCGTGTTTTGTTTGGCTCCTAAAAATTATTATTATTTCAAATAGAATTCATCATCAATTACGACAATTACTTATGTACATTTGTATACATAAAGGGCTCTTTTTATCTTATTTTAATTTAACGACTATAAGTTTGGTTATGATTATTTCGAACCTTGTAGTCAACAGAAGCCTTCAAGATCTCAACGAATAATTTCGAATCTAGTTTTTTCCCATCTTTCCCTGAATCCTTCAAAACCTTTCTGTAAAAATGAAACTAAAATTTTATTCTTCAAGATATGTTGGTCATCCTGAAATTGGAGATCACAAAATAATAATATGAATGAAATTAGGGTAGGGAAAATACTGAAAAATACCTGTAGAATAGACAGGCATAAGGCAGATCAGGCACTTTCAATTTCGAGTGTGATTTATAAGGATTATCAGAATCTTTCCAATCTGAAACCTTGACCCAAATAATATCGCCATCTCCAGAATTTTTTTTACCTTCTGCTACAATCTACAAAAAAATTACATTAAAATCTATGTTTTTGAGAAAACGGGACTTATGACTACTACTACCTATATTTATTTCAGACTTTTAAAGCATCTAATCCTAACTTGCAGTCGCAATTCTATACAAAGTAATATGCAGTTTTTGAAAAAATTCTCAAAATTTTGAAACCTAATTAGGTAATTAGTAATTAAACTGTACCCTACATTTTTAGGAATTTTTTAGGCTTGATCTTTCAAAAAACTTTCAAAATTTTATCTCAAATTAGCTAACCTTGGAAGCTGATTTACCACCAGATTCAGAAAAAAGGAACACAGCTTTACCACCTCGCTTCCATCGGGACTCCATTTCAAGATCTTTCATCCTTCTCCTATTTAAGTATTTATAATATGATAATGATTTAGATTTGCTATTAATAAATAATCAAATATTACAAGTGCTCATACTTGAATTCTTTATAATCTTTAATCTCTTCGATCTTAAATGGCATTTTGATGGTTTATTACTTGGGCTCAAGATGGTCAATAAACCCTTTCGAAGATTCAAGGTTCTTCGAGCACACTTGCAAATTTTCAATTATTATTGACCAATATAAATCCCTAATCAATACAGATTAAACAAGTTACTTCAACTTTTAAGGTGTTTATTACCAAGGGAAATAAAATTTTGTATATAAATTACCGTTATAAAACATCTCATAATTATAATACACTACGATATTGGAAATTCATCAGGATCAGCAATTATCAAAAAATCGCATTTTTATCGAAATTCGGATAATTTCTACAGCTTGATAGGTTATTGTAAATGTAAATTCAATCAATTTTTGAAAAATACAGTAAAACATCGGTATAAAATACTTTTTAGTGTAAACCTATCTATAAAGGCACTGGGTAAAGGTCCAGGTAAACTTACAAATATGTCCAGGACCACGTAGTTTATATAACTATCCAGTTCCAGTGAGTTATTATTCGTATGCCCTTTTATACGGTTCCATTAGTAATATGATTTTTTATTTTATGAATTTTAAAAGCATTTATCACATTTGTAATTAATTTTTAAAAACATTTCTGGATTTTATTTTATAAATAGCCCATGAAATTGAACATTTTTGAGTTTAAAATTAAGGTACCTACTTATACTATATATAGATATTATCGGTAGACTAGGTATAGTTTAGGAAGGTTTTTAAAATTTGGACAATCTGTTTTCCACTGAACCTGCCATGTTAATTTTAACCCGAAAGTTGTTTAAGAATAAGAATATCTTAATGAAGGTACTTGGCTCATCCGTAAATAGAGTATCGAAATTTCAAAAATGTTTTCGAACTACATACTCCTAGTCTACCCCTATGTATGTATCTAGTAGTAATAATTAGGTACGACCGTACGATACGATACGACCGTATTATTTCTTTTTGTACAACTTTTTCTGCTCTTTCTCCAATTCCTTTTGCATTTTATGCGCTTTTTTGTCCATCAAAATCTGTCCAGGGATACCAGCCAAGTTGCTATATGTTGATCCAGGTTGTGGCTGAGGTGCAGATATGATAATTGGCTGTAATACTGTATGTCCTGGTGGATAATTTACAGGCATTTGTCCATTAGGATTAGGATTTGGATATAAATTGGGGTACATTGGTTGACCTATTTGCTGTGCTTGGACTGGATAAGGACTTGAATTGATAGGAATTTGTTGTCCAGGATTTGGGTATGATGGTGGAAAAGGTCCTGAAGGATATGGTGCTATAAATATAAAGTACAAAAGCCAAAATTAAAAATTAAGTAAATTTATAATTAGGTGCTTACAAGTAGTGCAAGTGATGGGTGCATTGGTATTTTGTGTTGGAAATTGTTGTACTTGTTGTACTTGTTGACCTGGAAAAACGAGGCCACCAGGTGACGAATAATTCGGTGGCTGGTATCCAATTGGACCTCGTGATCCGACTGGAAGGGGTGTAAAACCCATACCCTTAAAAAATTGTATAAATATTTTGCTCCTATTATAATTACAGAATAATCTATTCTAGAAAAACCAAATTTTGATCTCAATTTTCAAGTATCTTTATATCCTATGCTTTAAATATGGAATTATATATTTAGATAATACTGGTAATTAGAAATTCAATTTAGTTTTTCAGAGATGAATCTTACCTGTTGATTTTGAGGATTCATAACAACTTCAACTTGACTAAAATGGCAGAATTTTTAGAATTTTTCAATAGAAAATACAACGAGTCATTTATACCAAATACTTGCATAAGGTATATGAATTCTTATCTTTTAAATGACTAATTGCTATTTGTAAATGCCAAAATTTATCATTTTTGATAAAAAAAATTTACCTAACTTGAAGTGACTTGTAATATAATTGAAGTACTTTCAGCATAGGATACTTATAGATTTATATTATGTACGAGTATAGATATGATATGAGATATGAGTAATATTTTTTTATTTTTTATCTACGAGTTTAAATATGAAAGTCAATTTTATTTATTTATAAAAACACATATAGATATAATAGGTAAGTAAGTACATTATAAATATTTAGTTAGAATTTTAGATTTCAGAAACAAACTTTTTTTATGATTTTTTGCTATATTTGCCTTGTGATACATGGTAGTTCATATCAGTCCAAGCCTATAAATAACCATAATGTTTTAGTGAATTTTGACATTATTTTTTGGAATATCTTGGAAATTTTGGTATAGTTTAACCTTTGGGTAGTAGGTTTGCCAATGTTTGATAATTTTCCCCAATTTTGCCTTTTGTTCAGAAGTACAAGGACCACATTTTGTAGAGGCAATTGTAGGCAGCATTTCTACATTCAAAAATTTTTAAATTGTATAAAACTTTTGCACAAAATTTCTTAACTTACTTTTCATTTCAGATCCAATCGCATCGCAATTACCCTTCGATAAGAATATTTCAAAATTTTAGATTTTAAAATATTTTTTGATAGTTAGCTTACGTCATATAACAGGCAGTTAATGTGGAGTTCAACTATATTTTTATTTCTGAGATAAGTGTCCACATTGACCCTAGAAAAAATCAATTTAATAATTAATAATTAATACCATTTAACTAGGGATTAGACCTTCTTGAAGCCCTGGAATTGATATGCAATGCGATATAGTTCAAAATTAAAAATTCAAAATAAAAAGTCTTATCAATAAAGTCTTACTCAAGCCTTATTTTATCAATTTCCTCAAAATGCCAAGGTTTTTGTCCCAGTCGTTCGACAAAAATCTCATCAAAATTTGTAAAATTTAGAAGTTCAATATTTGTCACCGGATAGCTACTGCAAATTTGAGAAATTTCTAATTCCTAATGCTATTTTTGATAAGATTTTGGATACTAAATGGACAAAAACCGCTGTATTATTTTACAAAATCTGTAAAATTGGTAATTTTTTTTCGGTTTTTGAGTTCTCTATTGATAAGGCACCTTTCGTACTATAATCACAATCACTATAAAGACCCAGGGTCAGAGAAAGGTCTATTACCTTGTAAATTGAATAAAATTTTGATTCAATTTGAAATTCAAAAGATATAAAATCAAATTTTTACCTATCAAACATGACATTGGAGTGCGAATATTTGGTTAAAAACAGAATCAAAAATATCAAACTTCCGAAAAGTAAATTTTTTTGAGAAATTGAAATCATTTTGAAAATAAAAATTCGAGTAAATTATTTTGTACGATGTAGTTTATTTCAAGTCAAGATTGTAACTAAAAATGTATTTTTGTTGATCTCAGAAAATACTAATTTTGGTTCATTTTAAAGGTCATTCTATATTTGGTTTGGGATTTTTATTTTTGAAGGGTTTAAACTTGAATATTAAGGTAGGTATAGGTATATGGGGTACTTGAATTAGGTTTGAATCTCAAGGATTTCGTATCATATTGTTGAGATGAGGAGACTTGGACTTGGAACTTTCACCTTAACCTTATTTCTAAATTTAAAAACTTATTTATGTCCATTGAATATTACCTACTATGTATATGTATACTATCTATTTATTAAACTACTGATTATGAGGAGACATTTATAATGAAAAGATACATACTATCTGTACATATTATACACCTATATTGTCTCTCAATCTCAAAATACATGACAGAGACAGAGGTATTTTTAACTATAGGTACTTACATACCTTTAATTTAACTTTAATTGACTACCTTAGCTTTACTCGTAGCTATATTAATTCAGGTATAAAAATGTTCCAAATTTTGCTCAAAAACACAAAGTTTCTACATTTTGTGTTCATTTAATTACTTGAGAATAATTGATATAGGATAGGATAGGATGAGTGTTTTTTAAATCTATTTTGAGCCATATTAATAGCAGGTACATCGAGTATTATACATATAATACACTAATTTATTCTATTTACTTTATGCTTCTCTGAATCTTTAGTTTATTTCCAATTTTTTTTCTTTGATTTTATATTTATTAATAATATAAATAGGTGCTAAAATTAAATTGAAAAAAATTCACTGCCCCTTGAATTTTTTGTATTTTGATTTCAATCCATTTTTTGCAGTAAATAGAAATCAGAAATTCAGAAACAGAACAGAACAGAAAAAAAAGTCATTTGATTTTGATTTCCGATTTTCCGACTTCGATTCGGATCGGATCAATGGTAATTCAGTATTCAGCTTTGAAAAACCCAAATTATGCCTTAATTGTACATTATTTACTATTTACCTATAAAATCGAGTTCATATTTCGATTTTCCACAGCTGAATTCTACTAACTACTAATTTTAATAATTCGGTTTTGACATTTTATTAGTTTGGTTTTGGTTTGTTTCGTTTATTGGTCTCTAATTTTTAAGAATGACCAACACCTGCTGCCTAGTATGCTGTAATAAGCTACGAACTTTGTTCACCTTTAACCCTGGAAATGTTCAAGATCTCTCGTCAACAGTATGTCAACTTTTGGACTTGTCAGAACCATCAATTTATGCTGGATATATTACTACACCATTCATCTGTTTCTCTTGCCACCAGAAAATCGTCCAGGTTCAGAAGTTGTTTGATGAGATCGAAGAAATTAAGACCAGGATTGAGGAGTTTAAAACCGAGATTGGTGATGGGTTTATCAAGGGTACATGTCAAGATGCTGGTGAAAATGATAGCCATGAAAATAGGTCTAGAATTGCTGAAGGTTTCCTATTTTTATTTATAATTTTTAATGTATGAGTAACCTATATGTAAATAATATATAAAATATGTTTTTTTATTTCAGAGGTAAAGAGGTCAAGATTAAGATTAAGGTCAATTGATGATCCACATTTGGACATGATAGGCAGAAATCCTTGTAATTATTGTAATGCTTCTGCTGGAAATTCATGGGATAGTGAAAATTCGTCAATTCATCAATCTGCTGATCGTAAGTCAAGTTAAACTTAATTGCTATTTGACTATTATCTATTATTACTTAACTTTTACATATATTATATATCCACCTATTCCATATAAATCAATTATTTTAATTCAGCTCCAAAAACCAAACTTTGACTACAGAACATCATGTATCTACAACTTGTAAAATCTAGGTCAAATCTTGTTTTTAGAGATGAATTATAAAATTGATTTTGTTTCAATCTTTCAATTGTTTCATTTTATTAAATATTAGGAGCTGAGATATTATTTGGTTGTACAAAAGATACTTTGCCACCAACTTCAGAGGGAAGTGGTCAAAAACAAATTGAAGATACAGATGGTTTTTCTGGCCAGCAGGAGCCTATATCTCTGTTTAATATTGAAGGTATGGTTGTATACTTTTTTTATGAACTCCTAAATTGTAAGCTAAAGCTAATGTGATTATTTAGATATTTCATCATCATCATCTCAAGAAATTGAATCATACTTCAGAACAAACACAAAGTCTATTTTAAATTTCAACTTTAATTTTAACCTGAACGAGAACCAGAACTCAAACTTGAATAATACTAATACGAGTAGTAATACGATGAGTCTAACGAGTAGTAGTAGTAATACGACTATTCCCGTTTTATCTGAACCTAGTGACATTTTTGATGAGGACGACGAAGATTATTTTCAAGCTCCAGACATAAATATTGATGGTATGAATTCTATTTTATTTGAACCTATTCCATAATTAAAATAATTACCTTTTTTTTAAATCATTTTGAGTATGGGTTCTATTTCTCTTGCAGCTTTAGATTCAATTTTAGAAGGTCAAAAACAAGAGCAAAACAAGAACAAAGATCAAGAGCTCGAAGAACAGAACATGAGCCAAAGCCAAGCCCCAGTTCAAGAATCGAATTCAAGTTCAAATAGTTTAGTATTAAATGAATTCACCAATCACGAGAACAATATAGAAGATAATCAAGATGTTCAATGGATCAAAACGGAATACAACAAAGAAATTAAAAATTCTACTTCAAATTCATATGCCAAACAGCCAGCCCAGCCTTTTCAATACCAACAGATTTATTTGTGCAATCATTGTCAAAAACTACTATCATCTCCAAAGGCTCTCAGTGAACACATTTCCCAAGTACATGAAGTAAAGAGTAAATACAAATGCCCATACCCCAGATGTAACAAGATCTTTGAGGATCTCAGTTTGTTCAAGAGACATAGAAATATTCATAAAAATATCAACAACAACTTTTGCCCTATCTGTAAAAATGATGATATTTTTGAAGATAAATATGCACTCTATCGTCACATCCAAGGTCGACATTATTCTTATTTAAAGAGAATGAAAGAAAAAAGAAATAATCCTAATCCTGTAGTATAAGAATGGTATTGACATTGTTTACCCGTTGTCCTTTGTTAATTTTTTTGAAAAATATACATAAATTAAATTATTATAAAACGACTCAAATTTTTAAGATCTTAATCGTAAGGTTTAGAATCTTTCTATTTTCTATGTTAATAGCCCTAGCTAGCCTTATTAAATCTTAGGTGTAGGGTATTAAATTAAAATTACTCTAAAATATTTATAGTGTTAGGGTACTTAGGTGCTATAATTAATATTTTAATTTGAAACATTTTCTATTTCAGATACATAATCCATTTATTGATTATTGTAATACAAAAAGTTCGAAAAGGAATTTCGAATCAAGATAACAAGGCAAATCACAGAAGTAGCAAATTTTTATCATTTTAAAATAATTTCGAATTAGTTTATATTATTAAATTATTAAAGTCAATCTTACGACATAATATAATTAATTTAATTTTTTTTTGTTTCATTTTTATCCATTGGTTATTCAGTACTTGTCCCTATTTTCGTAGCCGATGGCCAAGAGTTTCTTTTGACATCATTCTCGTCATCATTATTTCCATTTCCATTATTAGCAGCTGAAGCATAGCTTTTTCTTGAAGTCGGAGTGAATTTTCTAACACTCGAAGGCGAAGGAGCAGCAGGAGCAGTCTCTTGCTTTTCTTCATGTCGTTCAATTTTCTCTTCAGGCTGAATTTGAAGATTTTGAAAATGTTGTTGCAACTTATTTGGCTGCCTAGTAGGAGTAGACGACTTTCTGTTCTCTGAATTGTCTTTGTCAAATCCCCTTCTTTGATCCTCAACAAGTTCTTTGTGAACCAAATATTTCAACGAGTAATAAGCTGGTGGTATGGCATAGGCGACTTTGCTTATAAGTTCAGAACGAATACTATCGATGGCTTGCTGATTCTCAAATTCTCGATTCCAAACTGTGAGGGAGGCAGTGGATCCTAAAAAATAAAAATGATAAATATCATCGTTTATTAGTAATAGATTATAAGAGGTACCATATAATATTTAATATAAGTTTGGTACCTACTATAAGGTTATATTTATATTCATAAAATGTAATGTAAGTATACTATTTATATTGTTTTTACTATCACTTCGAACTTTAACGCTAATGCCATTTATCTCATCATGAGCTTCAAACTGTTCACCTAAAAGTTAAAAAGACAATTAATTGTTTGAATAGATTTATTAAATAACATTGCTTACCAATAAAAGCAAGTATAAGATCTTCCCTAAAATTATTAAATAAAATTAGTAATTTCTTGATTACTTTCAAAGCTAAATGAACACGAACATACCATAATTTCGCAATGTTTGGTAAACATTTTACATGGAAAAACAAAACAGACTGTTGACCTCCATAGATGTTATCCTAGAAAATACAATATTATATAATGTATCTATTATTAAAAATATAAGTTAGATGAACGAACAAACAAATGAAGATAATCGATTTAAAATTGTACTAACCCGATCTTCCCTTTATAATATAATTAAAATAGAAGTTAGGAACAATTATTTTAGCTTTATTTTATCTTTATAGTTTTAAAATTACCACATGGGTTTAATATCCTCTTTAAATATGAAGTAGTCGGGACTTTTACTATCCCCTGCTGATACACGTTTCAAGTACGAATACACGGACCAAAATTCCTCAACCGATGTAAAGGAACCGATTCTTTTACACTTGTTACTAAAGCTTTCTTGGCGTTCATCATCGGTTTTATCTTCGTCGTCAGTTCCACTTGCTGCAGTGTACCATATAGTATAAGTTCTTCCAAGTGGATGGTGGTGTTGTTGACGGTGATAATAGTGCTGCTGCTCAACTACATGTCTTGGTCTTGATATGGGACTGTCGCCTTCTTCACAGCAAATTGGTGAAGAGGCCACTATTTAAATTAACAAAAAATGTCGGTGTAAATATTTAGGATTAGTGTAAAATTATTATATAATGTAACATGATGAATTAAATAGCTGGAGTCTAGATTACTACTTTACTACATGCAAATCTAATCTAAAATTACCATTCACCAATTCGCGATACCCTTTGGTGCTTGTGCTTATTGATTATCTAAAATCTAAATCAATCAGCATTTCAGATTTTAGATATTGACATTGAGCAACATAATTAAAATCAAATTCAATGTATTGCATTGCTACATAGGCTATGTCTATGGCAAATCGGTGATGATAATGATGGTTTTGGCTATTCTATTCTATTCTATAGTCATGATTAGTCATCAATTTAAAATAATTAGGTAAAGTTTAGGTATTTATATTTTAATTTACTATTTCGTGATGAGCCGTCAACACCAACACTACTGTCAGATGATGGAACATCTCTGAAATTGAAAATACCATTATTCAGACTAAAAGTAAATCATTATACAAATAAAGGTCAAATTCCTAATATAAAAAAATTTAGTAAATTCATATATGTAAGGCTTTAAATTCAGTTTTGAAAAGGAAACTTTGACCCCATTCTCATTTAACAATTAAAGGTTTAAAGGTATTCTTACTTACTAGTTCTACTACTATATTATCTATATTCTAAAAATTGGAATTGAGGTCTAAATTTGCTTTTTCAAAACTGAATGAACATACGTACCCATGAGCTCCACGTTCTTCCATTTTGTTTTAATTTAATAATTGACGATGAACAAGCAAGCAAAGTCAAAGAATCACTTACCACTACTGACTACTTGCTTTCAATTTTACACATGCGGTTGCACTAATCAAGTTTTTCAGAGCTGAACAGTAAGGATAAATAAAATAAAAATTTAAATCTAAGCTACTGCACTACGCTACGTCGTAAGTTTGCGTGGCTAGCGAAGTAGGGAGCGAGCGAGCGGAGGGAGCTTAATAAGCAGCTTATCCTTAGCTGGAGAAATAAAGTTCAAGAAAGTTTGAATGCGCAGGCAAAATCCTAGTATATGGGCCAAAGTCAATTAAATTATTCTGAAAGTGGTTTATTTATGACTAATTGAGATCCCCTGAGTCCGAATATAAAGTCAGATTGCGTCGCTGACCTCCAGGTCAAAAGTTTCAGGTCATTGAACTTACCTACTCTAATACACAGTATCGTATCCATAAGGTCGCGAAGCGACCTATGAACAAATCTTTTACTCTGCCCATTATGTACGGATCTAGATACCCCCGGGTGACCCGCTCGGCTCCTGTGACTACATTGAGGTCGAATTTTGGCGCGAAGCGGCAAAATTTGACCTTTGACCCTTTTTGAACTCCCCTTGACCCAAGGATCATATTGGTGTATTTGGTTTTTATGTAGGGTGTCTGGTTTGACCCTGGGGACGATTCTATAATCCTACCAATAGCATAAATATAAAGATATAAATAGGGAAATTGAAAAATTACATTTTTAGCAAGACGAAAACAAGCCATCAAAAAAATAATTTTTTTATTATTAATAATAATTTTTCGGGTTCATAGGTCAATTTTTGGGATCAAAGGTCAACTCCAGGGTCAAACGAATATCAAATTCTGAATCTCCGTCATCGATTAAGTTGTGAAGTAATATAATAATAATATTAGTAGTACATATAGTAGTAGTAGGTACCCATATGCAAAAGGTAAATAA
>JAQIXA010002092.1:0-19765 GCA_034699045.1 Nanhermannia cf. coronata Gr-Ori-00579 | reverse complement strand
TAGGCTACTAGGGTATAGAAAATCAATACTTTTTTACAACTGACAACTTGGTTCTCAAGCGTTTCATCTCCTTAATTGTATCCTTGGACCACTTTGGACCATCGTTTTACCTCAATGAGATACCCCTCATCATGGTCCCAGTTATTAGATGATCAAAATGACTCCAAATGTCAAGTTATGAGGCTTTTTTTGAAATGTCCCAGCTGATTTTTTTAAAATGGTTTTTCATAGGGCTATATAGGGCATTTAACATCATAAAGTAATCATAATTTTATCAATTTAATTTTGACTGACTTGGCATTTAAAAATTATTGCATGTAAATAATTATGCTGTGTAACATATTTTAAGATTTAAAGCTGATCGCACTATCAAAAATTTAGTCTTTCATTGAACTTATCAATAGAAGTAATTTTATAATTAATAATTGTCAATGCATGCAATGATGTAATTCGAGTTTATAAAGTTTATTCCATTTATTCAGCTCTGAAAGCCTCATTTTGGCATCAATTTTACATTTATTTACTCATATTATTAGTCATATTCAGAGCCAATGCATATATTTAGATCTATGTATTAAGTTAGTGTGTATATAAGAACTTTTACTGTTCGGTTTTTAAAACTTAAACGGGCTGGGCTCATACCTTATAAAATAAAATAAATACATTCTAAGTAGCCTACCTAAGGTAAATGAAATATACTGTAGGTAGATAGTCACAGGCATAGGCTACAAAATACAGAGTGTTATAGTATTTAAAGTATTTTAATTTTAATTACCTATATTTGTTTTATTTTTTTTGAACAGGACCCGTCGGGAAAGTGTCACTCCCAATAATTCTACTATTAAAACTACAAAGAGACTGACTAATGGGTTCAATCATGTTATAACTCGTTCTCAAATAAATAAGAAGAAGAAGGTGGTTGCAGTTAAGAGAAGTTTTAAAAGTAAGAAGGAATACAAGGGAAATTGTACTACTATTGCTACTAAAGCCAAAGTTGAAGTTATACACAAATACAATTGCGAGAAAACCAAAAGAAAATTCTTGCTGGCTGAGGCTGAGAAGAGAATTGTTGTTAATGGTAGGAAGAAGAGACCGTATAAAAGTTCAGCATTATGGGTAAGTTTACATTTATCAATAAAATACTAATTTTACAACTATTGATCATACCTAATAATTAAGACAATTAATTTTTTGATGAAAAGGTTCTTAACTGTGAGGCAGAGTCTTTTCTAGAGAAGTCGGAGGTTGATAAGCATGAGTTATCACCAAATTCTCCTCCACCAAAGAAATCGTAAGAAATTGATTTAATAATGTTTGAATATGAATTATAGAAAACTCTAGGTAGGTAATCAACTAATTTTTCTATTCATTTTTTAAAATTCTAGGCGAAGAATTCGTGCAACAGAATTGGGGTCATTGTTAAATGAGACAAATATAATTGGATCAAAGCTCAGAAATAATGGACCTTCAATCGAAGACGTGGAAGTGTATACACTTCCTAACAAGAATTCGAATTTTGTATATTTTAATAATTTTAAACTGCATAGTCCCTTAAATGTTCATATTGACGAAGATGCAATTTCATCACCTCCACCAACATCGTTACCAGACTCTTACGCACAATCTGATAAAATACAAAATATTCTTACTAGTATGGATTATCGATTTTCTTTCGAAGACATTCCGCGTCATGAAGTAAGACAATTATTTTTTATGAAATGTAATAGGTATATAGGTAAGCTAGTTTTAATTTAATATTTGCTGTTTCTTTTTTTAAAATAGGCATGGTATCAAACTTTCTCAAGACAAAATAGCCCAAAGTTATTTATTCCTCCAAAGTCGGATGTGCTTTTACCATTTGAAACAAAGGGGAGTTACAAAAGATCTCAGTCAAAATTCTCCCTTTCAAGAAAATCGCCTCGGTAAGAATGAATTACGATTTACTTACTTTACTTATACTCGATTGAATAGCAGAAGTAACAGAATTAATTTTAACAAATGTTATTTTTCATAATATAGTTGTCATCCTTCAACTTTAGCTATTTTATCATCAACAAGAGCATTAACTAGAAAAAATTCATCGACAAATTCTTCGCCAACGGGGCAAACGGGTCCTTCATCAAGACAAGCATCTCCTTCACTTAGTCCTTCTCATTTACACCAAGCATTAACAGGAGCAATTCCGCAAACTCCCTCGCAATCCTCTTCGTTCCACAATTTCAATCTTGCAAAGGCAAAAACTAACTATAAGAAAGTTTCACCAACTAATACTGTACTTCCCACAGCTCCCCCATCATCCGCCGTCTCATTTGCTGCTTTAAGTAGGAGTGCTGAAATCACTGCAACTCAATATTTATGGGATTCTATTCAATTTTTATCTGATCCTTATATTGTACAAACTCTAATCGATGAAAAGAATATAATGATGGGGAAACATTCATCGTCATCTAGAAGATCCCCATCTCGTTCACGTTCACTTACATCGTCACCAATTACAACGGCATTGTCAGAGGGTACAGTAATGAATATGAGTAATCAGGGTTCTAATAATATTAATTATACTAATAATACTAATGTAAATAATAACAAAGTAGATAGGTCATCATCATCATCACCCAAACCCAAAGAAAACTTTCGGAACAATTCGATTTCCTCATCAAATCATATACAGAATAACAATAATCTTCGTAAATCACCTCGACCTCGAAAATCGCCTGAAGAAAATCGAAAATCCCCAGTTGTATTAGTCTCTGATATATTTAAAAACAAAAGGAAAAGTGATGAAATCTGCTTATTTTCTGGAGAAGGTCTCCCTCCACTTTCATTTGTTCTCTAATTTAAAATATTTTAATCATAAATTCCCTTTTTTAACTTTTATTTATTATTTATAGACCTTTTATAGATTTTTATTTATTTATTATTTTTTATGGGTTTTTGCAACAATGTTTTATGTTAAAATTTTCAACTAATTAATTCGTAAGTACTAATAATACTAGTAATATAGCAGGATAGATAATTTATTAAATTAAAATTTTTTAATATAGAAATTTAGGATTGGATTTTAATCGAACAAGGCAAGGGTTGAGACTATTGTTAATAAATAGTTAAGTAAGGAATAAGAAATACTGGAAATGAGAGACCAAAAAATATGTTCATTTTGGTATTGGTGTTTGTAATTGTATGGTTAAAAATACTTGTTAAATTTTTTTTTATGGAGAAAAGTATTTACTTTAGGGGGGAAAATTGGACTGGATTTTTATTGTAATTTGTAATAACAATTTATTGAATTAATTTATAATATATAAAACTATCTATCTATTTATTAATAAGTAACTTTTTGTAAAAGAAGAGAAGAAAAGTATTCAATTTTTATACCACTGCCACATTTGTAAAAATAAATAAATTATTGTTCGTAAAATGTTTTTAAAAAATGTACGTGAATTTGTGTGCATTTCTTACTTAAATTACTTTGTAGTACTACATTAGGTAAGTACCTACTTGAATATTTTCAATTTTATTGAGGTGCTTAGGATTAGTAGGGTATCAGGCATCAGATATAGTTAGAACGATATTCAAGAAAAAAGGATAAAAATTTTGATCATTCTCAAATTTTTTTTTATTGCATTTTCCATTCAGAATTCAGTATAATAAGAAGATAAGTTTTAACATCAAAATATTTTATTATGCACTATAATAAAGTACCTACTTCATAATAGTCAAGTAGATACGAGTAGTAATAATAATAATATAAATAAGTTTATAATAATTAATTATTTTAAAGCATATCCATATCTCACTGTTACATTTTTTCAAATAGTAATAATAATACAGGTATTTCAGTTTTAATAAATACTTATCAATATCAAGATCAAGTTTATACAATGTAGGTAAATACTTTAACTAATATAAGTAGTAATATGCCTTATTCATTAATTCAGCTCTGAAAAATTGATTAATTGCCTTAATTTTCAAGTTAAATATGAAATTGAGGTCAAAATTGAGGGATTTTCAGAGCTGACTTAAGTGAAATAAGACCAGGGTATAAGTAATTGTAATAATTTTACTTAAGAATTGTATGAAATAAGTGTAAATTCAAAGATTCTTAATTAATATACAATATTCAAATTCATTCAATTTTTTTCCAATTTTTCCAAAATTTGTTTCCAAAATCAGCGAACGAGTCTTAAAAAATCTTATCTTTAAAGCTACTTTTATATGGCCTCTATAATGTATATCCAACATGTTGAAAACACTTTCCTTAAAAAATCTCATTTAAAAAATTTTTTAAATAAAAGTCAAGTCAAAGTCAAGAAAGATTTCAAATAAAAAATTCTTTTCAAATACCTACTTATGTCTATAACCTATCTATCAGTATACTTAAATGCTAAACTAATCCTAATAAAATAAGTATTCGAAGTCGCAATTTAACTTTGATTCGTTTTTTCCTTAATAAGTATTCTTTATAGTCATTTAATAAGTTTAATTTTCTTAGAAGGTAAGAAGTTTTGAAGGTTAACATTTTTTAGCTAAGAATTATATAGGTACTGTCTAAGTTTTATGCATCAATTTCATAAATATTGGTTATTTCTAGGATACCTAATCTACTGTATTCTATTCTATAAGTATATTTTATCTCTAGAACAGATACTAATATACTTATAAGTATATACAGTATCTTTTTATTTAGAAATAGTTAGTTAAGTAAATCTATCTATGTTAGACATTTTGAGGTTAAATGAAACGTTTCCTTTCTTTGGCACTGGTTATATAACAATTACAATGTGTGTACGTCTCATCTCATCTCAACTTTTTTGACTTTTCTCTGAAGACATTTTGTGTATGTATTACCCTACCTATAATGTATAAAGTTTATGCATAATTTATTATGAGCATATAATAATCATAATATTTTATTTAATAATTCCCATCTATCTTAATAATTTGACTCGTTCATTCTGACTATCTGTCTGGCTTTTTTTTGTCATATTTCATATATTATGTATTTAGGTACCTAGATACTTTTATAGTTAGTGCCTATATAGGTATAATGTCTATGCCTGTAAAAGTTTGTTTTTTACTTAAATTCTCCCGAAAAAAGAAAGAACAAGGGTATTTTATTTCGGATTTCTTGGATCATTATCAATTATTTATTAAACCTGAACTTGTCTGCCTACTGAGCATGTATATGCATGTTACTTTAATACATACCTACTACACTTTCGAGTAGGTATGTATAAATAAAGCTTTTAAATTGCTCCATACTGAGATCTTTTATTATTCTGACAGTTGTGAACACAAGTAAAAGTACATTCCTAAGTAGATTAGATTTAGATGCTTTTACAAGTACCTACGACTGCTACTTATATACCGAAACTTTATGATATTGGTTTTTTTTCTTTAACTTTTCTTTGATCGAATCCATCTTGCAATAATTGAATTGAGCGTGTTAGTAAGTATCCAATGTAAGTAAGTTTAAACAGTTTTTTGTTGTATATTTATACCTATAGTGGTACCTATAAATATGTATTATGTACCTATAGTTAAACATTCATGGGGATAGATAGAGAGGAATTTGAGTCTTTGATAGAATTATCATCAATTGCACCTTCTGGATCGTCTCTCATGATCTGGGTTTGTTGAGATGTGGTTGAGACTGAGTTACCTATACTTGATGATGATGAAATAGTACTTCTAGGTGGTGGAGCTGGGGGTGTTCCCTTTGAATATCTGATCGGAGGACCTGAAAATATGAGAAAAATTGTAGAATTTTAGTGAGTTTTTTTTAAGAATTATCTTGGAAACTTACCATAATATCTAATTGGTGGTGGTTGTTGTGTAGGGGAAGGAGTTTCTGGTGGTGGGACACTTCGATATACGATTTTATTCGGATGATCTTCAACAGATAAAGCACCTAGAAAAAGTTTATTAACAGTCAGTCAGGATTTAATTTTGATATCCTTATTATCCATGTGCTAATGCTTACCATTGAAATACAAAGGTCTGCCAATAACATTCGGGACACGTCGAATTGTTCCATAAAGAGCTTGTTGTGCTTGATTTGCTTGATTGTTCATACCATTATTAATAGCACCCCCACTTGGTAAAGTTCCGTAGAAATTTTGCTGACTGCCGGTTCCAGACAAGGCTGGAGAACCTCCAGGTATTCCAGGTTGGGCTGGAGTTTGAAGGTTATTTTGTTGCTGTGTGGTTGGCGGGGTCATAATACCGGAAGTGGAATGTTGATGAGGCAATGTTGACACGCTCCTGGATTAAAAATGATATCTATTTTATAAAATTTATAGATATTACTTATTTTTCATCCCAAAATTATATAGTACCCTTGCCTACCGTGCGTGCCTACAAACTACAAACTATATAGGTATGCAATATACCTTATTCCTTCTATATAGGAGTAGTGCACTACTACTTTAAACTTTTTTGAAATACACTCAAATAGTTTGAGCAACCATGTGAATGACCTACATAAGTAATACAAGAAAATTTTTGAAATTTTTGCTATACTATTTTGTTAGTCTTCCTGGGTCAATGCTAAACTTCCAATTTTTAAAATGACTTCCATTTTAAAATAACTGGACCAAAACTTAGGTAAATATCTTTTAGCGAAATTCTGGTATCCTTTTTATCAAATAAACAAAAAAAAATCGAAAATTTTTGTGAAATTTTTAGCTACTTACATAATATCTATTTTCAAAATGTTAAACCACAAAATAAAACAGGGATGGTTATTTTAAATTTTTTTGTTTGTAAAAAAATACGTAACCTACTGCTGTATTGTGTATGATATGACTGTACCTACATATGTAATAAGCAATAATACCTTCGAGAAAGTCTGATGAAAGATTTAAAGGGTATTCTAGTCTAGCACTATTATTTATATGGACTTCTATTTATATAGTTTATAGGCTTGAAACTGGAAAATCTAATTTGGGTGTTTGAGCATTAACTTTCAAAGGTTTAAATTAGCTTTATAAATAATGAACTAACCAAGAATGTGGTCGATTAAATTGCGGTTCAAAAGACTGTCTTAGCATTTCAAAATGAGCTCTAGAGGTTTCAGATCCAGGTGGAGATTGAAAATCAGCCGTGTAAGTACCAGGAGGAACAGTATTATCACCAGAAGCAGTCGAAGTAGTCGAACTAGCCCCATTACTACTATTACTAGGATTAGTAGTGGATATTGAAGATGGTGGCCGAGTATTTTCATATTGATTTTCATACTGTTGTTGTTGAGGATCAGACTTTTGTGCTTGTTGAGACGTAAATTGTGCAAATATATGAGATGTTGAAGAAAATTTGGGCTTTATACCTATATATGCAAGTAGATAAGTTGAAAAAAATTTATAATTTTAAAAACTATCTAGATTATATTAAATTTTCAAACCTTTCACAGAGGGTCTACGACTGAACCCATAATCTTCCTATAAAAACCAAAGGTACTTAAATTAGTCATGATTCAAACCAGTAAATGATCTTAAATACCTCAGAATCTCCGTATCTTTTTCTAAGTCTTTCAATTCGACCCCCATCTTCAGCTACAAAACTTTCGAGCTCATCAGCAGAAATTTTCAGTCCTTCGTCAATATCTTCAAGAGTGTAGGAAATTTGTTTAATTCTCGCCTCATTAATACCTTGGTGTCGTATATTCGAGTGTACAAATGTATTATCTTCAGTCGATGTCCCTGCATCAGTTTTCTTACCAGTACCACCATTTATTAGCACTCCATTCTTATCACGGGATGGCCATGTATTAAAACCACTCTGATTTTCCGGATCATCATCTTCTAGACAAAAAATTTCGAATTTTTAAATCAATTCCATATTTCTTCCGTTTAAAGAAAAAAATTCTCAAAATGAATTCAGTCAAACGATAAAAAAGTAAAATAAACTAAATAAGTAATGTAGGATACTTAATATAAAGTTTTAATTCTAGTTCCAGTGTATTTCGAATTTTGAATGATTTTGAGTATGGAGCTACCTATTAACTAGGTACCTATTATGCTCTCTTTATTGGCCTTGGAATTTGAAAAAACGCCTAATCATAAGCAGTAAAATATAAGACAAGTTTAGTGTGTGAATTTCCGGTCATTGTGGGATTCCTCTACTAGGTAATAGTAGAGGAATTTTTATGGATAAAAATTCACTTAGTTTTAGCTTGATATAATCTTTGAAATGAGGCTAACAATGGAACAGATCTTCATGTACCCCTTAGCCTGAGCCTGAGCCCTGAACCTATATGTGTGAGAAGCCATTTTAAAAGGCTGGCTTGTCAAGGGAACTTATGAAATGAATCGCATTTTTTGATCGGTTCTCGAAATACAGTGGTTTTTGGGCCAATCTTTTCAAAATTCCTCGAAATAATTGAGAATTTTGGAGATCTTCCTTATAAGATCAAAAATCTTAGGGTCACGGCCACGGCGCAAAATCCATGTTTTGTTTTGACTTTCTGAAATGAAGTTAAAGTCTGTTCATTTGTAAAGTAGGTACTATCATAATTTCTTAAACATTTTTGTTATTTTTTGCATTAATATAGTTTTTGGCACTTGATATTTTGTTAGTGTTCTACCTATTTATCCTAGAAATCGATCAACTTCTTTTATTTTTGGTTGACTGAATTCTCTCACAAAATTGGGAAAAACTTACCAAGTGAAGTGAGCCACCGAAGTTTTTCAACGAGTGAGGAACATTCAGGTTGTTTTTTATTTTTAATTCGACCCCCACGGCCAGAGTCAAGGGCTAATCTAATTTGTTCTGAAGTTCTGAGTGGGGTTGTTCCAATACTGACTTTGGTTACAGGACTCTCCAGCACACTCGGGTTTTTATTTGTTGAACTTGAAAATGAAATCATAAATCGAATTAGCTTCTCAAAACCAAATACCTAAATCGCAGACTAGATATGTTTGTGCATTATTATTTAAACAAAATTTGAATAACATAAATAAACACATGCACCACATGTTCATCATCACTATCACAAAATGGAAAACCCAAAAATATTAAGGTATCTTATAAGATAAGATATTAGCAGGCTACATAAAAGTATGTATGTACATAAGTAACGAGTAGATTAGATCAACAAATACAGAATAAACTGTAAAGAGAAGTAATTTTAGCAATTTAATAAGCAATTTCCTATTTCCCCCAAAGTGAAGGATTTCATTTAGAATAGAAGTGTAAAGGCAGGTTAAAATAGTTAGAAGGCACATTCACATACATTTATAAATATGGTACAAGTAGATTTAAATTGGCAGTGTTCAAGAGTTAGTTTTTGTCGAAAATCGAGGATTTACTGAGTTTACAGTATTTCCTTTGAACTCACCTGTGCTGTTCGGTCTGACTAATGACATCCGGTTCGTCGTCTTCCACCACCTCGTCCTGGTGCTGGATTGGCGGTCGTTGCTGTTTCCCCCCTTCGGCGGAATTCGACCTCCACAGTCGACCTCCCTTCAAAATCCCACCGATTCTTCAAACACACAACATTTATTTTTTACTATTACTAGATCTACTATACTAGTTTATGTATACATCCAATCCAATTCGACCAAACCATTACCGTCAAGTAAAATTTCTGTACCCAATTTTAAATTTCTAGCAAAATTTTAGTTTCTCTAGTACTAATACTCGGTATTTATACTGAACTGAATATACTCATACTGATACTGTACTGATTACCGATATATGTATAACGTTACTTATATCAATAATAGATAATGTAACTTCTACAATCATGCAATCACGAATTCTGTCAAACATGACCGGTTCAAAACAAAAGTAACAGGTAATAAAAAAGGACCAATAATAAATCGGCCATATTTTTTTCAAGAATCTAAATTTAATTTTGAGACAAATTCGAGAATTTTTTTTTCTAAATTGCTCGTGCTAATATCTTCACATACTAACTAGATTTAATGAACAAATATTTTTAAAATTTTGCAAAAAAATTATAAAAATATCCTATACCTACTCGTATATATCTTAGGTAGGTTACCTATAATCAAACATTTTTCTACGAATAATTCCATTTTATAAAAATAATTTTGTAAAAGTTTACAAATTTTTTCTCAATATTTTACTGAAATAAATCTGACAGAATGCTTTTGACGGAGTTTCAGCCTCAGATCAACCTGCGCTTTTATTTTTATACAGATATTTTACTTTTCAGTACATACAATTACAAAATTATTGATGTCCAAGTATGGATTTTGAATTGTTTTTTTTGCTCAATAAAGTCGAGAAACAAAATAAAAAAAATACTACTAATTGCATACTAAAAAGCTTAATAATTCCATTCATATTTAAAGTATAAATGTATCTACTTTTGAGAGTAAAAAGTAGAAAAGGAGAAAATTGTCTATTTATAAAAGTAAAAAG
The DNA here is from genome assembly GCA_034699045.1 of Nanhermannia cf. coronata Gr-Ori-00579. Classification (NCBI taxonomy): domain Eukaryota; kingdom Metazoa; phylum Arthropoda; class Arachnida; order Sarcoptiformes; family Nanhermanniidae; genus Nanhermannia; species Nanhermannia cf. coronata Gr-Ori-00579. The sequence continues at coordinate 9,376 of JAQIXA010002092.1, read as the reverse complement.
TAGACTAGTAAATAATTAATGTAGTAAAGTTTATGTTAGGTATTCTAATTCTAACTTGAACAATAAATGAAAAAACAATGAAAAAACTACTAGTATTGTCCAACTCATTCGTGGACTAGTTACTACCAAATTATTTTTCTAATAATTTTAGATTTAAAAGGCCATTCTTATATCTTAAAAGTAGGGTACTTTATAAGTATTTTGGTATAACTTTATATAGTTTAAAAAGCGGATGTACATTTAAGGATTTCGACTTACTTTGACTTTTGTTTTTTCGTTGACTCAGCTATCGGAGACTCTTCAGAAACCCCATTAATTTCATGTTTTATAAAAACTTTTCTTCTAGCAGATCTGCTAAAAAAAACACAACGATTTGCGGCGTTAAAATAAAGTATTTTATAGCATTGAAGTGTTTGATTTGACTAAACTACAGAATAGTCATTTTGTGTAATTTGCATATTTGTACTTACGGTGGCGAGGGGGGACTCGATCTATTATTTGGATTATTTGAATTATTTGTATTATTTATAGCGTTCGCTGCAGCTGCATTTAAAAGATCTGTGGAAAAAAACACAAAATACGAATAAGTTTAATAAATATTCAAATCCCAAGAATTAGAGTATCTTCACTTTACTTTTCTTACTTAAATCGTAAGTATAATGGTGCATAGGCCAACCTCCAGGGTCTGTATCTTGCATAAAAAATCGATCCTAAAGAATAGAAAAATAAAATACAATAGTAAAGTAGGTACGTTAAAATATGTTGTTGATTGAAATTTTTTGAATTTTTTTTATTACTTTAAACATTCCAGGGGGTGAAAGGGTCGGTTGATCTTCGAATTCGATGGGTGGATGAAATGAGGAAAAATCTCGGCCACCCTCAAGTCCATATCTAGCTGGATTCTGATGATGGTGGTGATGGTGTTGATGATGATGTGGATGACTTGGATCATAATCTACGCCACCTTCCCCACGAAATTCTCCTCCTGATTGATCGTCGTGTAAAAAACATGAACATTCCTAATCGTAAAAAAGATTTAGAGCCTCATTGAAAGTACTGCAAAGTTCAAATCAAAGATATAAGTAAACATTTAATTTTACAACTTCTTCAAAATTGGAATTAGTTGTAAAAAAGGGGGAATCGTCATTTCTGAGGTTTAGAAAATCGATTCTACGGAGTAGCAATAAGTAATCCCATCCCAACTAGTATACTAAATGCAAGTAAAATAAATTTCAGTAAAGGGAAATAAAACTATCTTACGATACGACTTTAAATTAAATTACGTCTTAAGAGTCTGAACATAGATTTCATGATCTAACATAAGAAAGTTACAAACTTACAAGTTACAAGTTTGAAAAGTTGGTAAATACTCATATGACAATTTTCCATTTTTTCTGGCTTTTCAATATTTTTTTAAATGTAAACCCCAAGTTAGGAATTCTAAACTCTAAACACTTGAATTTTGAATTTAATTAGTTAATATTTTTGCCAATATATAGGACTGATTAAAGGTATAAGTAATGTTTTATATTGAAAAGGGTCAATAAATGTAATATTGAAAGGTCAGGGTCAAAATTGTTTATAGTACGAGTATGGTCTTATTTGCGTTTTATTAGAAATAGAATCGATAGTAAGGTTTTTAAAATTAGAATTTTTTGCAAAATGGCATAGTGTTTAGAGGTTCTTGATTTATAGGTTTCCCATATGATAAATTTGAACACTTACACAGATCGCCTTTTTTTCACTTGACCAGGCTTACGAAGAACTGAGCGAAGTATCCTACTATGGTCGTTTCTTTGGTGCATTTCTTCATGTATGGCCGATTGGAAATTTATGAGATAGAGAGAAGAGAAAAAAAACAATATATATTTTTTTTAGATCAAATAGATACAGATGCTGGGATAAGTTTAATAATAAGAATAAGATCAACATCAATTTGATACAGAAAGACAGCGAGAGAAAGACATATAAGTAGAGGATAAAAGGGAGCCCTTCCGGAAAATCCCGAGCGGCCTTGGATTCACTATTTTACTTGATATTTTTTGCAATTTCAAAATCCTCAAATATCCTCGATTTATCCTATACAGTACAGTACGTGTACAAACATAGGTAGTACCTACTATAAGAATCTACCGAATTTTAAAAAATACTTGGTAGAACAAACAAAAAATAAAGGATTTAAAGTATCTACTACACATAGATACAAAGTAGCTATAAAAAGTATTGGGAATTTATGCAGATTTGCAAAACACTTTCTCAACTTTCTCTATCTATAGGTATTTGTAATACATAGTATTAGTACTATAGAATTGAACTTGTCCTCGACTACGTGCTATAAATAGTTAATAGTTTATCGATATTTGCTGAGGCGATAAAAAAACGTGAAATGATATTGATATCACCACTGCGACTGTAACTGGAACTGTTATCTTATCTAATGTTTGTATCAAACAGGTTTAAAATGAGTGGGCAGAAAATATTGACATAATATCCAGAGAGGACTAATACCATAATACTGATACCTTAGAAAGTATTAGTACTAGTACTAGATGAAAGCCTACTAGTTTCTAGATTCTAGCGGCTCGTTATGACTATAATAAAATCCCGATTAACACTTTCTCTGCTGTCTTTCTTTTTCTGGTAAATCCATGGTTTTTTGACCAACTAACCTGCAGTATTGTCACAAGTATTATTTCTCTTCAATGTACTAGGGAAAGTATCACACTCTGTAGGTTCCTTCAGTTCAGAGAAAAAAAGTTCAAGGGTGTATGTGAGGATATTTTTGTGATAATTTTGTCTAGTTGGAGGTAGGACTTTGGCAGCCCCACTCCCGCTACTTTCTCCAGTGGAACTGGCAAGGTTTGTCCCACTTTCCTCCCTTGGTACTGAAACTGGGCAAAATGATGAAGTTGGCGAGATTCGGTCGATATTTTGAGAATTCGGGGAAACACCATGGTACGGAGCATGTTCGGTTGGCGGCTTTTCCCGAACTGATTCGATATACTTGTCGCTATTAGTACTACTAGTACTACTACTACTACTCGTACTACTACCAACCTCAAAAGTTTCACTATTTTCTCCTAATAATGGTACTTGTACTACTGGTGTAGATCGGGTAATAGTAATACAACCATTAGTATAGTATTCTCCTTCACAGCAGTTTCTTATGGTTGAAGCATCCGAATCACAATCATCTGAATCTGAAGGTGATGACGATGCTCCAGAACTCGCTCCAGAACTTGAAGCTGGTGATCCACAACCATCTTCAACACCGGACACTGTTATTAGAAAAATATAAAAAAAAGTATATTACATACACTTGTACTAGTACTAGTACTATCACTAGTAAAGACTAGTGCCCTACTATCTGTACTAAGGTACTAATATTATGTGAGAAAACTTTCCAAAATATGGTTTTTATAACACCCTCAAGTAAAGTTTGAGCACTGAACTAGACTACCAAACTAAGTTTTTTTGTATCAGATTCCTACTTTCTTTTCCCTAAAGTCAAAGTCAAGAAGAGTAGAAAAAAAAGTCCAGACCACACTGTGCAAATAACACTGAGATTATATTTTAATGTGTTAGATTTGAACTAGAGTATTTTTTTACCACTATTTACTATTCAACTACTAGTTATCTGTACTTATATGACTTATGATTCTGATCCTTTAATAATTTCACTCTAATCTAAATTCCATTATACTTGTGTGAGAATGAGAAGCTTTATTTTATTAGACAAAAATTTCTTCTAAATCTAAATACAGCTTAGCTTTTAAACAATACCAGTAGGTATAGGTATAGTATTATAATGCTAGGCTGACTATGAGAAATAGGATTTAATATAATTACTTACTTACAAAGTCATAAATTATTCCAAAGTCAAAGCCAAAAAACAAATGCAGGCAGAGAGATAAGTGTATTAAGTATACCAACTACGGTATATAGAGTAGATACGAGTATAAATGAGAACATATTTGTTTTTGGGTACCCGGTTTTAATCATATTTTGCACATTAGGACTATAATGGCCTAAATAATTACTTGTAGTTACCTACTATTAATGCTTATAAAGTATACACAGTGTTCTCAAAAGTCACTATACATAGCAAAATAGATTTCTAACTAGAGGTTTCAATTTCAACCCTTTTTGAATAATTGAAGCCGAAAGCAACATGTACATTTTTGTATTTTGAGACTTTTTTTATAACTACCGGTAAATCGAAAACATTGAAAAATTGTATCTAATTTTGTCTATGAGGTAAATTGGTAGAAATTGAACCCTATGGTCTCAAGTTTCAAATCATTTTAAACTACATAATCTTGTAACTTTGAGGACACGCTGTATATGTTAGCAGTATCTCTACTACTACCTACTACCTACATTCTATCTATTGTTATTTAATATTTAAAACTGTGAACTATGTATACAGATACAGAACAGATATAAAGTATGGTATCAAATTAGTAAAAAGCTTTCTATGTAGTCCTATTTCTAGTCATAATTCTTGCAAAAAAGCAAATAAAATGCGAGTTAATTATACCCTAAATACTAAATACGTGTAATATGTGCTTAATAAATACTCAGAAATATTCCTCCCTCTCATAAATGAAACAAATATAATTTAATTTTATCATTGTGCCTTAGGACTCTGTGGTATTTCACATGCAAAAATAGACTTGTATACTTTTACGAAAAGCTTAAATTGAGTATCTATAATGTCTGGCATGGTTTTAAGGCTGATGAATCATGGCTCAATAGTCGGATATATAAGATAGATAAGTATGAATACTAATAATGTTGGATAAAAAAAGGGAAAAATAGAAAGATTTACTATTATTACTAGTACCAAAGTATAACCTACTGAATCTACTGATAGAGATACGGGGGTAAAAGCAATTCATAAGAAATTTCTGGCGAACCCGACATGAATTAATAAAATGAAATTCTTTATTCAAAGTTCAAATGTACGAATAATACGAGCTATATCAGTACTACTTGTAAGTAAAGTACCTACTACAAGTATATCCTTAGGTATACAAAGACTTGAATAAGTTTCCTTTACAGAGAATTTTGACTCTGACTTCGAGATTTCACATTTCTATTGAGAGACATGTCAAAAAAATTGCTCTCTGATTACGATTGCGATTACATGCGAGCGAAGGAACTTTTTCTAAAGTCAAGTGTTTATATCATAGTTAAATAGTGGTTTCCACCATTATAATATAATAAATAGGCTGGTTAATAAATAGGTACCTTTACTGCTACTATCTATAAGTACTACTGTAAGGTAGTATTAATAATGAAATGGTGATGGTGATGAGCCTGGGAAAAAAAGGACTTTGCCCTTTACCACATGTCTTTTTCTCTCAAAAACTCAATCTCGTATTTCCTTTCAGCTCGGTTCGGTCGACCTCGAAGGAAGTTGTGTTGTAAAAGCATATCAAATATACACAAATAAGTACGTACACTTATTTAAATAGATTTCAACTAGGTATGTACCTCTCTATAAGGTGAGTACTACTATCCGTATGTATATGGTATATATTCCATCCGTTTCAACTAAAATATATGTCTAGGTTGTAATACAGTGTACTATACAGATACACTAAGGTAATGGTAATATAAGTGTATATTTGTTCTACCTCATTTGAAACAGTATCCTTATGACCATATTTAATATCCACAATTTGTACATACGAGTATAAGTACGATATATGTAAGTAGATACTTTTGTAGATCGGACAAATTGTTTTGCATTTTGTATGTATTAGTATTGTATGCAAAAATTAGAGCCGAGAATTGAAAAGAATACACTATTAAATTTTACATTTGAGTTTTTTTTTGAGGAAATGATATGCAAAGATTTTCATATCCATTAAATGTTATTATTATTATTATTATGGATGGTATTTATGATAGGTATAAAAGTCTCGTGGCATGGGGCACTAATAACAATACTTAAATATTTATTTCCACTTTAAATAAATCATATTGTCCAAGAGATAAAATATGAATTTTAATCAGCCTTTAAGTCTACTTAAGTCTTAAGTATCTGCATATGCATAGTAGTAAAATTGGGTTGGGTTCGAGGTTTGATTTACTTTTAGAAATTTTTCGTTTCAACTAGTATAGTATAGTAGTAGGTAAGGTATACTCTAATCTAATGCTGCCAAATCCCATGGTATTCTTACAATTAAACTTTTATTGGATTGCTTAAGACCTTGTCTTTTTTCTATATATTGATTCTATTATACTATTGCTATTGATGTAGGGTATATATGGGCTTTATAACTCATTTTGATTAAACATTGTAAGCTTTAGCACAGAGGGAATTGATATTAATAGGAAGTATTATAGGTAAGTAAAGGAAAAAAGCGATCTCATCAAATTGACTTAAACTTTTGGGCAAGTTTTTCTTTTGATTTTGATTTTGGAATTGGAAGTAGAAAAAAGAATCGACAAAACTCAACATTTCCCTTTCGCTCTTATGTATAAAGTGAAACTTGCAAGTCTTGTGCAACTTATAAAATTATATTCTTTCTCTCGCTCGATCTCACTTTAAGTCCACAACCACTTGAATCTCGAAGAATTCGCAATAACCGATAATAAAATATAGCTATATAGGTACCCCAAATAGTATACAGAGATATCAAAAAGTCTAGACATAGGTAAAAAAATATATTAGAATTCAATGATATTGCTCTGAAATTTCACAGAAATTTCAAGATTTTTGATTTCGATTGAGTTTCTAATAATTTTTTCTGTCTCATAGAGAAATTTAAAGCAATTTCAAATTCGAAATTTTTCAGGTAGAGTTCTATGATCCCATGAGTTCTTGGAGTTTTGTATTAAAATATTTGGTTTCAAACTGGAAATTTTAAGGAAAAATTACATTTTGAAATTTTGATTGAAATGTCATTATGATTATAGCTTTCGAGAATCAAGAGATCGAACGTAAAAATTTTTGAAATTCTTACGAGATCTAATTGGTTTTCAAACATTTTTTTAAATTTTTTTAAAAATTTTTTAACATATTTCCGCATTTTTGGATAACACCGTATGAGCATGTAAGTTGAGTTAAAAAGGAGAAAAAGTTTTCTCCTTAATATCCCTTTGTACTCGTGCCTCTTAAGGTTTTAGCTATTGACTTTGCCCAGTCTATTTTGTTACAAGTCGTCGTCGGGACTCGAAGGTAAAATAAAAAAAAGTACCTAGTAATTTTATACTTTATACGGATATACCACCGTGTGTGTAAAAAAGCATCTCTATTCTATAAATTTCATTCTATTCTCGAGATCTTTTTTAGCTTCTTAAAAGGCAATGGCAATGCCCTGCAGGATCAAAGTAGGTAATAAATCTGCACCAGGATATTTTATTCTATTTTATAGAGAGAGACAGACTGTAGGGCAAAATGCTAAATTTTGTGTGTTTGAGAGAGCACAACTGTCTTAGTCCTCACTAACTATGTCTTTTATTACATCCCAGAGATTGTACAGAAGTTAAAGTATTTATGTATATTAATTTTAGCTCGCTTGAGTCATCAGAAAAAACCATAAAAAGTAACAAAATCTCTTGAGATACCTGTCACAATATTTTATCAAAATAAAGTAGGTAGGTACTTTATAAAATATCTCTAAATTAAGTAATATAGATCAGGAAAATGCAAACAATGCTAAATTTTTACTACCTACTAATTTCATTAACTGAAATTCGTAAAATAGTAGGATTCTAAAAGACCTTATATATTAGAGAGCTTTCGAGCTGATCAAACAGTATCTATGCATTATTTTCCTCATCTCTATATTTAATTTATCAAATATCCATTATTCAGGTAAAAATGCACCAGAAAAGAAAAAGATATACCCTACCTATCTAGATCTAGATATGGACTGAAGAGCTGAGAATTGCACGGTAAATTTTGCTCAAATTAGGAATGGAAATGGAAATAATAAAAGGTCACAAGCCTGAAGGGAGATATCAAACAAAAGTATCTCTGCGTGTAGGTATGACAAATGAAACACATACAGACTACATAAGTGTTAGATACATGGGCATATTAGTAAATAATTTGTACTATCTGAATGTAAATGAAAAAGTATGTATCAGTATTTGTATGAGCAGCATGATTGTGTACTTTTTTTAAAATTGCAAATAGTAAGTTAAATGATTGTAGACATGCAAATCATCTGATATCTACAGATACAGATACTTTATGTATTATAATGTGCTTACCTATATGAAAAGATAGGGTTAGGATAAAAAGCGATGGAATCTAGAGTAAATACCAATTACCAATTCATCAATACTATAATGGGGGTATATTAAAATAATATTATTGCAAAGTATCTACAGAATTTCAAACTTCTTTTTACTAAAGTAGATATGTATGTAGGTAGTTTATTAAGACTTTTCTTTCAAATTCTGCTATTTCAATTTCAATTGGGTTGGATCATTAAAAAAACTTTTTACGAGTTTGAGAACAAGTTGTGCACTTATAGTAGTAATACAATTGAATTTGAACTGGATTAAATTGAAAGTTGAATAAAGTATACTACAAGTTGCAAGTAGGTATAAAATAAAGTAATGTCAAACTTTTGATTTGGTTTTTCGCAGCAAGTTAAATAAGTTAAGCCTGCCAGCAGAAATGTAAAAGTTTCGTTGTTTCAACTGAATTTCTTATAAATTCTTTAAACATACTTACAAACTTATCAGTACATAATGTATACCTTACATATACATTAGTACTACTGACTGTTATACTATTAGTTAAATGTACGCACCTGTTTCCTGCTCAGGTTCAGACTCTGAGGGCCTGAGACTCAGGCCAGATTTCCCCATCGGTATTTGTATTATTTCGTTTATTTCCTCAGGAAGTGTAGCAGCAAGTTCTTCAAGACCGGTCGTCCCATCAACAAATTCCACCATATCTTCTTCCACTAAAATCGTCATTTTTTTCTCAACCAGCCAATAGTAGTAGAATCAAATCCTCACCCGAAAAAGCCCTTTTAACCTAATCAAAATCACAGAAATCGAGATTTTTATTAGATTATAGCTATGAAATAACTATTTATTTTTAAAGCTCATAGGCAAAAAACCAACATATTTAATACCTATACTTGTACAGTATACTACTGCAGCTGTATAGAATTAGAAATCGACAACTTGCTGGAATAACATTAAAAATTATTCCCTAATTCCAGCATAGGATTCCTTGAAAAGTCTTTAATTTTAATATTTAGAGTTTGTAATATATTTTAGAGCATTAAGCGAATTGTAAATCTAATCTAACGATAATTGATAATACTGAGGCCGGCCCTTTAATTTTTGGTCAAGTTTAAACTGCCGCCATTTGACAGTAACTACGAATTAAAGCTCC
>JAQIXA010002091.1:0-19768 GCA_034699045.1 Nanhermannia cf. coronata Gr-Ori-00579 | reverse complement strand
ATTTTACGGATACTTTGCTATGTACATATACTTAATACTTATAACTTGACTTGAGAGAGAATCTTGGAAAGTTTTTGGTTGAATACATTATGAATAAATTGAACTTATTCTTATTTAAAAAGTACTTGAAACTTGAAACTGTACGTTAACTGTAACTGAAACCATCCAATATAAATATTAATAACGAACTATTATGTAATTATTGCAACTTCTAAAGACTAATGTGAATACATACTTTGCATACCTATGCAAAGTTTTGAAACTTTATTTAGGTAGGTACCTCTACATCATTTTGAACTTTAAAATAACTTGAAATTTGATATTACTGTTAAAACTATTTTACGAAATCCTTAGTTATAAAACGGACCATTTCGGATAAATTAAAAAAAAATTGTGGCACATTATCCGAAGTAGGTATAAGGAATAACTACAAAAAATTTGGAATATTCAAGTATTATAAATTATAGTACCCTACCCTACTGATAAAATTTTTTATTGTTCAATATCTAGAGATTCAGGAATATACGAGTATACGAGTAGGGTACTCAAGCTAATTTAGGTCAAAACAACACCTTGTTTAATCAAAAACAGGCTGAAAAAATTTCAATAACTATAAATTAGCCGTGATCTTGAAGCCAGGTAAAAATCTTTTGGGCTTTTTGATAGGGTCCCTTTTCCTCTGGAAGGTCATAAATTAACGATTATGATAATGGTCTGTTTTAGACCAAGTTTTTGGCAAAACTTTGTGTTTATGATCATTTATATGACAAATTGAAAAAACATTATGGTTCAAAATAGCTGAAATTTCATGGAAATTGTTTATTTTATGTCTAATTAACATTAACCATTATTTACTTATCTCTAAAAACACTAAAGTACTAGTAGTAGGTATAAGTACCTTAATATATCTAGTAGATAGTATCAGTATTGCATCGAAAAATTAATATATTCGGCCAGAATCAGTTTCTTCTGGAACACTTTGCTTGTGAAAAGAGTTTATAGAGCAACTGGAACTGGAGAACTCTTATCATTTCCATTTGTGAACTTTTGATATTTCAATTTCCCATTTATTCTATAAATTTGTTCTTCTCCACCATGATATTCTTGCATAAAGTATCCAGCTGCCATTAAACTGATTGTAGGTTGAATAAAATCCAATTTATATGTAGGTTTTGATGCTAATGGTACTGGGGTATATGGTCCTTTCTGTTAAAGGTTTTTATAATTTGTAGGCTTTATTAAGTTATGCAAAGTACAAAAATAATAAAAATAATATTACTAGATACTTACTTTCTCCAGTTGTGATTGATGATTCGGACTTGGATAATTTGAATATTGGCTATTATCATTTTTGATAAGAACTGGTATCGGGATTGGAAATTTGAACGAATGGTAAAGAACGCCTGCGGATTTTTTGCTCGAATGTTCTTTATGGAGTTTGAGAGCATCATTTCCAGGAATGAAATTATTTGCAATTATCAGAATCTGAAATGTTAATGATAATATGGTTTTTTTGGTCCAGGCGGATTTCATCTGTATTTACAAAAATAAATTAGGTATTAATAGTAATACTTATATATGTAGTACATAGTACCCTACTGGTAGAATAAAATTTTAATGAATTTTAAGAATTGAAATATAGGGTACTGTTTAATTAGTTAGAAATCTAACCAACCTTTAATCCTTAATCAGACAAATCCTGAAATCCTCTTGGATATTTGATCTTCGGATATTGTATGTAAAAAGTAGTTTTATTAATACCCACTCACTAACTAGATACAATTCTTTAAAGTTGGATTTTTTAAAACTGAAAGGTAGATTTTAGTTTAAAGATACTCTCCTATGTAAATTCACAAAAAAAGAAAGTCAAAGTCCTTTAAAACCTTAAACTCAAGGCTCTTAAGTTTAAGATTCAAGGATCAAAAAGGGTCCAAAAGTTCTATTTGATTTGAAATATATCTGTTCTGTTAAGTAGGGTATAAATAGCTTTTAGTCCTTGAGAGATTTTTAGTGCATTTTCATACATACATACATTATTTACTATTTTTTGCTGATATTTTTGGCTGCATTGTATCGAAATCGAAATCGTATTATCTTATACTTACTCGTATAATATAACTGAACTGAATCTGTATTCTAAATTTTAAGATTTTTTGAGCTAAAAAATTTATGTCAGCAAAAATATCAAGAATGAGTCATATCCTAAAATCCAATCCAGGAACTATCAGAAAAATTTTTAGAAATCAATTCATGATTTACAAGCATATGTAAGGCAAAAACACAGGATTTAAAAAAATACTTTTTACAAATGTCAAAAAGTTTACTTTTTCTTATTCATCATACATACATAATATACAATACATGCAATTTGCAGAGTAATCTAATCAGTGTGTAGAAAAAATCAAAAAATATTCATAAGCCTGAAAATATTAGGGTACGGTATCTACTTACAAAATACAAAACAAAAATATTTTAGATATTACAAGTAATCCTTATCCTTAATAAGGAATTAGGATTTATAATTTTGATTCGATTGACTTATAGATATTCATCTGGATCTTGGAGTTGAAAGTTTTGAATGGAATCAACAAGCCAGTCGACTCGTAATGATTTGATATGCTCTAAATTATATTTGCTCGAAGGTTGATTTAATTTGTCAAAAAGTACAATATGAGACGTGAAATTTAATTTTGGTTGTTTTTCCCCATTTTCTGAATGGAATCTTGTTGGTGATTCAAGAGGTTCTATAGCATCAGGGTTTGGCTCTCTGTTCAAAACTTTCCCATCTCCCAGTTTGATCAAGTTAATTAAATCAGTTTTCTTAATTTCCTCCGAAAAATTACAACTTTTATAGAGATAAAAATTGAAGCCATGAAACAAACTTGGATTCTGAAAGAAAATATTTTAAATCAGATTATTTATAAATCAAAAAGAAATGTAATAGAGTTAGAAAACATTCATTAGTAAACATTAGAATTGAAGACTATTTATTATGATGATAAATTGTAAACAATAAAGAAATTATCTCTTACCCGATGTTCTTTATTAGATCTTGCTCTTTTATAAATGTCTTTTGGATTACATTCCTTTCGTTTATCCTTAGCTTTGTTTGGCTCTTGCTGAGAAGTTTCCGTTCCCGAAATAATATACTTTGTCGGTTCGAGAAATTTACCTGCAGTTATGGAATCTTCAACCCCTAAAGACAAATATAAGATATACATATTATGAAGTTTAATACTTTAGAATTAGAACATCATTTTCTAATCTAGAATAATCTAGTTACTTACATTTTAGGTTAAGAAGCCAACAGCCATTTAATATCCCAGATAAGTAGGCAATTGTTGACATTTTAATCATATTGTTTAATGGATTTACTTGAAAAATCAAATGTGAAACATCTTTTCTGTAATAATCATATAAAAATACAGAACAAGTAAGGTTTTAGTTAAGCAGAAAATTAAAGGTAGGTATATAGTGTACGTACTTAAATTCATTTGATATCTTGGCATTTAATAAAGTAGAACATTTCTCACTGTAACTTTTGAGTAATTCTTTGTCGCTATCCTCAAAGGAAAAATATATCAAGGCTCGCAATATAATTATATCCAGCATTGCTTCGTCTATGGGTTGGGATTGAGATGATGAGCTTGTTGATGCTGAACATTTGTCTGTAAACTCATCTATAATCTTGACAATATCATCGGATTTTGCAACATCTCTAAAAGAATATTTTTCAAATCACAAATCATGCGATTATTGCTATTACGTAAGAATTATTAGTCAATCAAATATTAACCTTGCTAACTGTCCAAATTTGTTTCTAATTCTTGTTGATGCAGAGTTTTCTAAAAGTAAAGTAGTAACATCCAAATATCCTAATCTTGCACTTTCGTGTAGAGCAGTTTGATCTTCTAATCCACCTATGAAAAAAGAGTATTATTTAAAGGTCAATTTTGACATAATATTGTATTTCTAGAATATTGTATTTCTCACCAGGTAAGTTCACATTACTACCAGCTAATATCAATTCTTTAACAATTGGGAAAATATTTTCCAAATTTTTTGAAGAAATAGCATCGGACAAGGGAATATATCCCGCATAATCAGCAACATTGACGTCAACACCAGAATTAATTAATTCTTTAACCTAGTACATATAAAAGAAAAAAGAAAAAAATGATTGATATTGATGGTAAATAAATTCAAAATTATAAAGATTTAAAAATGATATTCTAACCTCATCAAGTTTTCCAAGCCTTGAAGCGGTATGCAATTTCGTTTCTCCTTTTGCATTTCTCTTGTTTATACTTTTATCTGAATGAGATTGAAACGAAGAATTTGATTTACTGGACCGTGTTGATCCAGGTGTAATAACAATACTTTCGTTCAAAGCTAAGGATTTGCGAGTTGACCTAATTGGTGTTACTGGATCAATATTTTTTAATGCTTCTGGTGTTTCAAGTTTTTTCGATTCATTATCAGTATAAGTCGATTTTAGAGATTTCGACTTTGCTTTAGGAGTTTCAAGATCATGTTCAGATACTTTAACCCTACTTTTTTCAATTGTCTCCGGATTTATTTGAACATTTCTTGCAATACTTTTCCGAGTCGTTTTTGTTATTGATGTAGAAGAGACAGACTCATCATCTTTCTTATCAAAACTACTATTACTTTTAGTCCTTGATCTTTTTGCCTGCTTCGGCTTTTCAATTTCAACGCTTTTGACACTACCTTTCTCTTCACCAGCTGCAGTTGAAACTGAAACTTGACCAGATTGAATACTTTTACGTCTTCCTCGTCTAGATCTAGTAGTAATTTCAGATTCTTTTGGTTGTGGTACAGGTGGTTCAATAATTACGGGCATTGAGTTTTCATTTGCTTCAACTGTACTTCTTGATGGTTTATTGAGGATATTATTTCCATTCAATTCCTTCTCAAAATTTCTCAATTCACATAAAAGGTTTGTAGTAAAGAGATCTACAAATTAACAAAGAAAAAAATTAGTCCTTTAATTCAAAAATCAGCAACATAGGTACATGTAAAATACTAATGTTAAAAACTGAAATCTTTACTCACCAAATGTCATATCTTTCGTTTCTGAAAGCAATTTACAAGTATGACATTTCTTCCCTTTGAATAACTCGATACATTCTAAATCAAAAACAAAATTATAATGGTCGTTTTTAAGCATTTATATTATAATCAAATTGTCAGCAGGCAGCAGGGCTTTCGGCTTTCTATTCTCTAGGTTTAATTTTAAAGGTATGTAGTATGTACTGCCTTTTACCTTCACAATACTTATGAAAACATTGCCCTAGTACATAGATCTTTTCCTTAGGAATCCTCGTGCTGCAAACATACAAAAGTCATTAACTACCTGAATCTATATATTCAGTTATAGATATTTAACTTTATACTTTATTATAACTTACCATTTAACACAGGATAATTCATTAGTAAAGTCTTTTAAATAAGATTTTGTCTTTGAAAACGGATCCATTCTTCGATGTAGATGTTTCTAGAGATTAGATGAAATTAAGGCAGGTTATCTTATGCTATAGTTAATTAGCTTAAAATTTTAATTACCTAATTGTTTTTTTAGTAGTTTAGAAGTAGATTAGAGACAGATACAGATACAGATACTTTGAAAAATCATGCATGCAAAATGCAATGCATTTTGAGAATTTGAGATGAGAATCTAATAAGAATAAGAATGGAAAAGTGAAAAGGGAAAGGAAATGGAACTTTGTCAACAAAAGTCAAAATATTCCCTCCAAATCAAAGTTCCCAAGTTTGATGAAGCTCCATAATATTATGTATGAACTGAGAATTCTCAAATTCAATCACATTTCACTTTCACTGTTCACTTCACAATTTCTATTTCTCATCTCAATCTCAATCTCAATCTCGAATCTCAAATCTCAATCATTGCATTGATCGTGGTATTATAAATTATTCTTATTTTTAACTAATTTCAATTTTGAAAACCTAGATTTTGTAATGTAATCAAATAGACGAAAACTAGGATTTCAAATCAAATTCAAATGATGAGAATACCAATACATACCAATATGATTTTATTTGAGTTTTAGACTTGATTGAGATTGAGATTATTTTATGATATTTTGAAAAAATTAGGTAATTCATGTTCATATTCATTATCCAATCCTATTCCATAAATAATTATTTAGCTTTCTGCAGGAAATAATAATGTAACTTAAACCTACCTACATATATTACATAGGGTACTCAGGATCAGTACACCTACACATATTATTCTGTTCTGTCTAATCACTAATCCATTTCTTTTTCTGATTTCTGATTTATAATTATAATGAGCCGGCAGTAGGCAGTAAGTAGTAAGAAAAAATTTAAGAGTTTACGAGCAGTTAGTTACTTGTGAAAATGAGTCCAAATTTTGGACTCCAAAATTGAATTTTTCAGAATTAACTTTATGAAATCTGTGAAATGTGAAGTACTCAAATAGCTCAGGAGAGTTTTATTTTGGTTTCAATTAAATCTAATATAAGAGGTACTACAATATTTAATTTACAAAGTACAAGTAAAGTGAATGATTATTATTTTAAGGTATAGGTACTATGTAGTAGATTAGATGTACCTATCATACGAGTATAATTTTTTAGCTAAAAACACACTTATAGGACTAGGGATTAGTTAAAATTTTTCATAAAGTATATCACGACCAAGTCTTTTCAGTTCCCTTAATTTAAGGACAATAATAGCTTGGAGCCGGTAAGTTTGTCTCCATTTGACCACTGTACCAGGTGACACACCAATCTAGAAATACATTAAAAAGGTTAAAATTTCATTAGATAATTGTAACTTCTATATTTCAAAAGATAATTAAAAACAGCTAATTAAAAAAAATATGTCTGACCAATCTTGCAATCTCTCTAATAGTATGATTCCGTGCATCATACAATCGAACACACCGCTCCTTAGTTGCTTGAGAATGTCTGCGTCTTGGTCTTCGGGGAATTGGATTTGGATTCCGGTTCTTGACTTGACCTCGACTCCGTTTCGGCTTTGGTTTTGGCCGAATGGATCGAAATTGACCAGGGTAATTTTTGTCGATAAATCGATTGAGATTGGCTAATCTTTTCAATTTTAAGTGATGACGAATCCACTGGTATGGAGTTGAACGACTCACTTGTGGTCCAATCTAAAAAATTTCAAATATCATATAGTAGTGTATCTGTAACTGTAATTCCATTCCGAAGCTAAAAATAAGTAGGTAGTAAAAAGTCAAAATTATCTTTCAAAACCAAAATCTTCAAAATTTGAAGATATCGTCCGTCACGAGAAGTAATTAAGTACAGTAACTATCTTTATGTACGAGTATCTTTGTAAAATGCGGAATTATTTCAAGAATTTTCAACTATCACAAGTTGCAGTGCAATAAAGGTGTATAGGTGCATACTGGAAATTCTGATTACAAAGCTACTGTATCTACATTCTACATATCTTAGAAAAACTAGAAAAATTTTTAATAAAAATTTTAGATGGATATTATTAAAAATTGGTTCAAAATTTCTAAATTCATAAAAATTTACAATGCAAGGTACTATCTAACATTAGTTAGAGTTAGATAACATTACTATAAGATATGAAGGTACTCGTATGATTATATGGTCATTGTTTGTATTTTTTTTTAAATATTCAAATTAATGTATAAATATACCCATGAAGCGACCTCTCTGGAATTAAACCCAATATCCATAAGTTCAATTGCAGCATTTTTGACCTCATCAGAGTATTTCCGCCTTCGATCTGCAATTCTACTTGCACTTGCACTTGTACTTGGACCAGGATTAGGACCGGGACCAGGATTGTTCTTCAAAATGTTCACTAGATCATTAATCTTTTGGAGCCTAGTTTTTCCTAAAAAAATTTAACATTTAGTTTAACAATGCAATTTGAATAATGAAATTAGGATTTTTGTTAATAACCAGCAGGATTTCCAGCGGGATTTGGCTCATTTCCTGACCCACCAGGCTGATTTCCAGAATTATTTTTGACCATTTTTGAAACAAACTGATTGTTATATCAAAAAACCTCAATTCTTCTGCTGTTTCTTCTGTACAGTCTATTACAGATATAGAAGAATTTTATTTTTGCATTTCCTAAGAAACTTTTTGTATTCGCATAACATTTGGAATTTGGCTGAACAGGTCACAGGTACGCACGCTGTACTTGTGTGATTCGATTTTGTTGGTTTTGGATTGATCTCTTTTTATTTTATCCTAAAAAATTGATCAAATGTCTACCGAAAGTGAGAGCTCTCCCGTACCATCAAGTGCTAATTCAAGTCCAAGTAATACAAGTCTAGAACTATCATCAACAGCAACTTCAGCTCAGGAAAATGATGATTTGATCGATGAGCAAGTTCAAACTAGTCCTACAGATAATTATGATTATGATCAACCTGCTTTTGGGAGGTCTGAAGGAAAAGGTTTAACAACCTCATGGTTGTCTAATCTTAATTTAAGTAAGAAAATGCTAAAAATTCCAAACATGATACATACTTATAAGGTTTTAAATTTCTTAATCAATTTTCCTCTATCGAAGGTCCTGAAGCTCAAGATAAATTATGTTTTCCAGAATCACTTCTTTTAGTTAATGATAAAGGTGATTCATTTGGAAAAGCTCATTTTTCAATCGTCAAAAGCGAATGGGAAAGGAATGAGTGTCTCTTGGTTTATTCCGAAAGCTCATTTTATGATAAAAACCTTGATCTTCAATGTGGGACATCAATAACTGGATTTATATCACCCAATCTTACAACATTACAAGAATTCACTCACGAGTACTAAAACTAAAGCTATAAATTTATTTTTAGATAAAAAGTATAAAAATCGAATAATTTGTCATGAATTTTAGATGGGTAAAACAAGCTGGTGTTTATAGAGAAAGAAAAATATTCTTGATGCGAGAAAGTGACAATAAAATTTTCTACAAAATGGTCTCGACCGAAGGATCGGAAATAAAAAATGAAATCAAAAAATTCATTAATGATAAGATTGATCGTAAAGATGGAAGACTTTTTACTGAAAGTTTAAATATACTTTTCCATCGATTGCTGGCTTTTGAAAAAAGAATCGGATCGATTGACCTGAATTGTCTGGATCATTGTGGTCGAATTTGCAAAAATTCTTATGTAAAAATTGTTCTAATAGTTGATAGTACATACTTTTAATTTAAGTATTTTCAATTGCTTAGAAATATACTGGAACTGGCTATGAAGATGTTTATGGAGAAAAGGTCAAAGTTTGGAGCATAAGAAGATCATTTTCAAATCTTGCCGATGACTCTCAAATCTGCCAATTTGATTCATTATTCACGTATCATGGCCGGCTGGTACTTCGATGCCAGCCTGTAGGTCAAAATGATTTTGCTATGATCCCTCTAACATTCAAACCTGTGGAACCAAATGAGATTGATACTGGAGGAAATATACCACCAGTCAACTGGGAATGTGATCAAGAATATTTCTCCAACTTTTTAGTTTACAAGGTTCATTTCATTTTTTGAAAATCAGTACCTAGATATTTTAATATTTCCGATTTTTCTTTTGAATTTATAGGAAAAATCAGCTCTTGAAAACAAAAGGTATTTACTTGATCATCCTGAAATCCATGCTATATTGGCTGATTTGATGAGCTCCATTTTGATGAGAAAACCTTCAAACATCGTTGAATTTTGTTCTAATTTTTTTCAACCTTATCTCAATTATCAGCCAATAACTTTTTCAAGTATTAAAAATTTGCCTGATGATGACGCTAGTGCTGAGACCATTCCAGTCCAACAAGAACAAAATGAAACAGATGCAGTAGTATCAAGTCAAGGTGATGTTAATGGCGATTCATATCAAAATGAAAGTGTAGGAGAAAGTTCCAATGTTTAAAACCTTTAATTTTAGTAAGCCATTTTGGAAAAAATAAGAATCTCGATACCTTTATCATATTATCATAAAAATTTATCTGCGAAAGAAATATATTTTCATAAAGAAACTTGATTTTTGATATTAAATTGATATCTAGATTTCAATATTTATACAAGTCCTTATTCGCTATTTTGATATAAAATATAATAATTAAAAAGCATAAAATTTAATTGTTCATAATTTCGAGATTTGTAGTATGTTACTTATCGTAGAACAATATTACAGTCTTTCTAAAAAACAGCTTCCCTAAAAGTAGACAAAAGAAGTTCATTTAATAATTAGATAGATTAGATTTAGATTAAGATCATTTTATATAAAAAGTATAGGTACCTTTCTAGGTTTGTTACAAATGACACAGTTTTGGAAATCAAAGCTCGAAAGGCATGAATTATCTTAAAAAAGAAAGAAACTTTACTATTATTGCCCTTTATTTTTTCTATTTTTTTTAACTTACGAAAGACATGTTTACAGAAAAATATTTTTATGTCATTCAATCCGTTGAATTCTAAAAATGCATACAAAAGGTAGTAAAAAATACAATTTCAAATATAAACTTTTCAAAAAAAATTCAACCTACCTTTATATAAAATTAACTTATGACAAGAGCCACATTCTTGATTGTCTTCAACAAATACTCCTCTGAACGGAAGAAATCGAAAATACATTTTTTAGAATTTTATGCATATAGGTATATCATATCATCATATTAAAGCAAGTCAATACTCTTTAAAAAAACTTCGATTGACGATTACAAATGTTTGTAATTACCTGAACTGTGTCTTGACTAATTTTTGGAATAGGATAAGACAATCTCCAAATAAAATATTTTTGCAGCCTTCTTGTAAAGCCACTTGTAAATTGTAATCTTGCATGATTTTAACTAAACTATCACGAAGTCCTGGAATTTCCATTCGTGGCTCAATTTTTTGAATAAGTATTCGTGGATCTAAATTTTCAAGAAAGATACCCATTTGTTTATACTTTATACAGTAGTAGGACTTCGAATGTAGTTATAAATTGATAGTTTTCTTACCAACATGAGCTCCAATATTACACAATAAAATATTAATATAATCTAGACATAATAAAAAAATAAGTTAGACAATAAACCAAATAATAGCCATATGTATTAAATTATAAATTAGGTAGCTTACTTGGTTTATCTAATGAATAATTAATTAAGTCATTCCATAAATCTTTATCATCATGCTCTTTACAAAAATCAATAGCTTGGTTTATATCGTCTACTTCTAACAAAATAAGTTTAAGAGCTTCTTTTGAATTCCCCATTCGACCTTTAAAAAAATTAGATTCAAATTATAGAAAATCGTATACATAACCAAGAAAATTCAAAAAGTTCTTACTCAATAGAAAAACCATCTCGGGATATAAGGTACGACTTTTACAAATAGAAAATGCCTCTTGCATAGGATAGTGATCAGATGATCTCAAAAAATTTAGTAAATCATCTCGATGCCCGAAATCTGCATAGAGGCTAACCATCGGTCCATGAAAATCTGATTTCATTTCTTTACCTTCAACTTTATATAACATATCTAAATACTAGAAAATAATTTAAACAATTGTATCAGTAGTCAGTTGTGTAGGAAGATATAGATATACCTAGATATAATTTTTTGCCAAAAAACTTACTCTGTATAAATGATAACGACTTGTTTCAAGTTTATGAACGACAAGGGTTGGAGGTACTCTTTCTTTATACTTCATAAGCAAAGTCAAGGCACATGTTACATCCAAAACCATTAGATCTTCAATTTTGTCTTTTATTTCTTCATATAAACCATACCTTTGTATGAGTTGAAATACTTGCTTATCTTGTAATCTGAAAAAATGGAAATATTTCATTATTTTTAGCAGCCAATAACTTTTGAAAAAAGGCAAAGAAACTTACTTGAGATACATTCCAAGAGCTTTTCCATATCGTTTTTCATAGGAATATAAATCAGCTAATGCCATAAGAAGATAACGATTTTCTTGTACTAATAGGTGATCGATAATAGCATTTATAATAGCTTGAATATTATACAGTTGTGGTGGTGGTTCCCATTCACGCACAAGACTTAAAAAACTTTCTAGAAAAATAGATCAAATATTTGCATTATGAGTAAAGAGTTACATAATATACATAATAATCTGATATTACTTACCAGGGTCCTTTTTTAAATAGTCGAAAAGAACAAGCTCATAAATGTATGGATTTAATTTTGCTGTTTCAGTTCTTGGTAAAAATGGTGCAATTGCTAAATTATTATTAAATATTTTTAGAAACTTTTTTAGAAACGAAGTAACATAATACGAGTATTAGAAACTATCGGTACATACCTCTTAATTGACCTAGTTGAGCAAATTTCAAAACTTGTTCTTCCCATTGTGTTGGATTATCTTTAGCTAAAATCTTGACACATAATTTTCCAGCTTCATTGAATTTTTGTACTTCAATTAAATGATCAAAATAGGCAAGACCAACTTGAAGTAATGAATGTCTATTTAATGATTTGGCATTTTGACTAGCTGATTCAAGAGCTTCCTCATATTTTTCATGATCCATTAACCATTCTACAAATTTTAAAGAAAATAGGACTTTATAATCTCTGAAACTTTAATTTATATAATTGTTAAAAGAAAGCTCTTACCAATGTGATCATCTTGATCTCTTGGTTTTGCTAAAATAATATCCTTAGGAGTAGCAATAAAATAAAGTAATTCTTCTCCTAGTGAATCTATGTGATAATTTGAAAGTACATAATATTCATATCCTCTTGTTGAAAGTTCAAAATCTGCAATAATTTTATATTTTGTTGATCCTGCTTCAAGTAACATTAATTTTGGTTTTCTTCCGCACACAAGGCCGATATTGTCAACTTTTTCATGTGCAAGTAGGACGAGATACGTTTCAAAAGAAGATATACCACAAATCCAAAATTCTGTTGGAATGATACAACAAATCTAAAAAAAATACCCAAAATGTCAGACATGCTTGGCTTATAATATAATGTTGTAGACTGAAGTAGAAAAATTATACCTCTACATAATAAGTTGGAAGGTCAAAACTTGAAGAATTAATTTTCATTTTAACATTGCAAATTACTACTTCATCAGCCCAACCTGCAAGTTTCAAAAAATTGTTTAATAAGAATAAGTCAAAATAAAAATCCGAATTTATCCTTAATTTTAGAATGAACATAAATGGTCAAAGAATTTCTAAATCTGAAATTATAGTAGATCATAAATCATATATCACTTACCAATAAAAAGAGTAAAAGGTTTTTTCCACATAAAATGGCAAACATGATATTTCATGACATTTGTTTGCTTTTCAATAATATCATGCCAATTAAAAAGAATTCGATTAATAGTGACTCTGTCGACCATATCGTATACACGAACTTCAGCTTGAAAAGACCAAACAACAAATCTTTCGCCCCAATTTACATTTGTTACTAGAAAAAATAAATTTAGTTTTTTGAAAATTAAGATCATAATCAACTTCAAGATTGTTTTACAGTACCTGGTCCCCCGTTTAATAAGGTAGTTGATTTAAGTCTAGAAAAGATATTTCTTTCGTACAAAGTAACACTTTCATCATCACCAATAATGAATCTTCGAGATAAACCACCACGACTATAAAGTGGATCAATTGTTATACAGCGGATATTCTTTTGCAATTCAAGAGATAGGGCAACTTCATTATCACAGATATTGTAAATATGAATCTACAAAAAAAAAACCGAAATATTTACACTTAATATTGTATCAATATTTCGAAAAAAAACTTACTCCTCCAGTTGAACAGCTAGCAATATGATCTCCACTATCATCAATCGAAATTTGATTCACAGACACTTTATGTGCTTCAATACACTTTGTTGAATTTAAGGTCACATTATTACCCAAATGATCCAAGATATAGATTAATCCTCTATGACTTCCAATAACTAGGAACTAGAAAATAATCACAAAATTGAGCAGCATTCTACCAGATCATCATAATGCATAAGTTCACACTGTAAAAAATACTTTACCTTTGAATGTACAGCTATACATGAAACTGAATCTTTATCCAAAATCCCAATTAGGTCATTCTCAACTCTACAAATAAATCCAAAAATTAGCAAAATTCTTCAAGTGAGATCATTTTTATTTTTATTTACCTATCGAATTTTAACTTATCTTCTTCTTTCTCATCATCTTCATCCTCCTCATTCTCATCATCATCCTCGTCATCTTCAATTTCGACATCAATTTCATCATAATCAAATTCTTCTACATCTTGATCATATTTCTTCCTACTACTAGTAGTACTAGTGATCACATGCGATTTTTGGTCCTCAACAGCAATTGAAAAGTTATTTCCACCAAGTTCTACATCTACTTCAACATCGATTGAATCAGTACTTCCTTCATTTTCAAATGGTTCAATCTCCATTGTTATTTAAAATCTCCAGCAGATTTGTCCTTTGAAACATCATCCAATTGATCCTCAAGGTAAGTACCTTCATAAAAAATTACAGAAATAACATTCAATTTTACTTTAAAAAACCAATTCTTTAACTTTAATGCATTTATTTGTAAAATCTACGTCAAAATTTGGGTTTTAAGAGCTGAATAAATAAATAAACTATAACTTTTACTTAAAATAGTTAATTAAAAATGGTCATATGACAAAGAATAATTATGATATGAAGTACAGTGCAGATGCAGATAGAGACTAGAGATAATCTTTTCTAAAAAATAATCAGTCAAGTAATTAGGTAATGTAAACATACTTACTTGAGGTCTTTAATAAACTAAATAACAATTTAAACTTACCAATTATGATGTAATCCAGGTAATTCACCACAACTAGGTTACTTAATTACAATTAACCAAAATCAGAACAATTAAAATTAAAAATAATTGTTATTTTTTTAGGGGTATAAAAAAAATTGAGGCGATTGCGATTTAAAACTACGCTAAAAATCGGCTATGTTTTTAGAAATCTACTCAACTCATTTCGAATCCTTTTTTAAAAAAATTGACTTCTGAATTCTGAATCTGATCTGAATACCATTTTATAATTATAATACCATTTTATCAATTATTTTAATTAAAAACCGTTAAAATGTCTTGGTTTTTTGCCCATTTAAAGACAGATTTGGGCAGACTGCAATTGGGGATCGCATCATCACTTGGATGTTGTTCAGTTTTTGGTGGATATGTTACTTTACACACTTTCGCACTGGATTATTATAAAAGTAACATTCAACTTTATCAGTAAGTTTATAATTATACTTTTTAAGTTTTTTAGGACCTTATTCAGCCCTTAAAAACCAGGTTATGGTCTCAATTATACCATGTTTAATTGGATTATATAGAATAGAAATATAATGTCGAGATTTTGTTTTTCTGGGCTGGATACTGATACATTTACCATTGATTGTCCGGTCCGGTATCTGAATTTCAGATTCTGAAACCTCTGGTCAAGATCTAAAACTTATAGGTTTAGGGTCCCTGCCGACTGCCGATGCCTAATAATAATTACTTGTTACTGTAACTGTAGACTAATTATGCTAATTTTATCTTTTTTCAGCCAGGGATTTCCAAGGTCTGTCAACAAAGAAGTCATGATCAGAGCTGAAAAAATTTCTGAAGAATTAAAGATCAAGATGAAGCTTCGTTCATTCGTCTATTTTTTTAGTGTTTTTGGATTTGATCCTTATTATATCGGGTCCCTGAAAACTAACTATGGTGGTCATATTGGTATTCCTTATAATTTTTCATATAAAACTCCAGTAGATATTGAACGAGGCAGTATTGTGGTAAGTCTGTTTTTTTAACATTGCATTGTATTACTTTACTTATGAAAAGATTGCTGATTTTGATTTTTTTATCTAAAGGTTGACCAACAATCAGTCTCATGGAATTCAGAAGATGGACAAAATCTTCAAGAGTCATTAATCTTAAGTGAAAATGCACAAAATTTTGTAATTGCGAGACAAATTGCTTATATAAACACTAATTATGTCTATTTAAATGCCTTAATTCATGGAGGATCATTATTCTTGTATCAAATACTATCCAATACAGCAAATGATAAGTTTCAAGGATTTAAAAGACCGAAATCTTTTCGTTATTTTATCTATTCATGCATTGGTCTTTTTTGTGCTGGACTCTGGTCAGTTTCACAAGACTTTTTAAGCAGATATTATGATAGATATGCTGATAGAACGGCTATGGGATTAGGTCTTGATTTTGCGAAAGGAGGAGTGGAATTTTATACTAAAGCTTTACAGGTCCGTATTCTTAATTCTATAATTTTAAAGATTAAATTATCTAGGTATATTTTAAGGCTAAAAATTATGTATACCTAATTGTAATTTATATTTAATAGAGAAACATTTCATTACGAGGTCTTATGACTAAAGGCGAGTCAAGATTTACACCTAATGGAAATGACAATGAATTATTTCGGCAAAGATATGTGAGTATTAATAAAGTAGGGTACCCTACTAAATTATTTACTTCCTAGCTACAGACTAAAATATAATAATATTTTATTCATTTAAAAAAACTTTAATTGGAATTAAAAATGATCATGTAACTAATTTATAAATATTTTCTATTTATAGGTTCCATTTACACAAAGAAAAGCAAATGCTGAAAAAATAGTTAAAGAATATTTATCTGCTAGAGAAAATTTGAAGTCCAATGCCAATATAGAAAGTAACAATTCATCAAAAGAAAAATTGTTGAATTAAATTAGAGTATTGCTAATTTAGATTTTCTAATAAAAACTAGAACTGAACAAAATTCTAAATAATTTACTGCCTATTTCTATTTATCAAAAACAGCTCGGTTCAAGATCAGTTCTGAATTTTAAACCTTATATAATAGGTAGGCACAGGCACTTGTAATGTGGCCAAAATCTGGTCATTCCGATTTAGGATTCAGATTCAGACTGAATTTTGTATTTCAAGATCATTTCAAGTAACTCGACTTTACCAAATAAATAAATAAATAAATAAATTTTACATTACATAACAACTACATACCTAACGGAAATCTTTTGATAGATTAATTATTTTCATAAAAAGTATTTTATTTTAAACGAAACAAATAGGCAGTTATTTACATCTTTACAGGGTATTTTTAAATTCAAATCATGTCTACATTTTTGAATATTGATTGCGATCTTAACTAACTAGGCAATTTACTAATAAACTATTGCTTTTTCTCAAACGTATAGTATACCACTCCATCACTCGGCATTTGCTTCTTCATTTGCTTGATGAATAAAAGTTTTGCTGTAATTTTGTAAAAAGTAAAAACTATGAGAATTTTGATCAAATGGATAATCGTATGATTTAAAAACGAAAATTGTTAATAATTACAATTACCGTAATAATCTGGCAATGTTAAACAGGCCCAAACAAATCCAACACAGCTAAAGAAAAATCCAAGTTTCTGCAAAAGAGTAAATCTTTGCCTAGTCATGTCCCTTTTATCGTGACCGTACATGTCAGCATCAACATGTAAAGGTTCGCCATAATTTCTTTTAAATTCTGGATAATCGTATGCCTCGTATGGATTTCTTTCATCTGTACTAACGACTGGCAAATCTGGATAGTCACTATAAATATAGATTAACTCATTAATTAATAACCAATAACCATATTCATATGCAGCTTAATTATTAAAATCAGAAAATATCAATTACCCATGGCCCATTCCTATTAAATACAAAAATATCGAAATTAAAGAGATTAAATACATTTTTTGCATAGTTCTTCAAATAATTCAACTCTGAATCAGTAATTAATATTTGAATTCAATTGAATTTTACATAGTATATTTCATCCTAAATAATTAAATCAAAATTTTGGTTTTAAGAGCTGAATTAAACGAATAAACTATGCATAATCCTAGTTTAATAAGAATACTATTTTACCATCAGCTTCTTGTGGCTTATAATCTTCTACAATCATTCCATATTTCTTGGCAGCTGCTTTCGTCTCTTCCTCATTCTAAAAAAGATAAAGAAAAATTATAACAAAAATCAAATTGATAGTTAATTCTAATTCTATTAGGAATTTTTTATAAAATTACTTTGGGTGGCTCCAGAGCTGGCATCCAATCTTTATTCCAATAACCTGGTTGATGAGCAAACCTCACGGTTCCAGCAGCAGGTCGAATTATAAATTTGATGTTCCTTGACAAGATTGTTAGTGGGAGTGACATTTTTGACCTAAATTAAATTATCTAAAGTTCAAGATAAATAAAATATCCAGATTAATAAAGTTTTGTTAAAATTCAATATCCTAAATAAAACCTAACCCAATTATCTAAATTTAACTAACTATTCGATATAAAATAACATTATTTACCTATAATAAAGTTTACTTATTTTAGTCTTTAATTATTGCAAAAATTACAATTATTTTATACTTATTCTATTAGACTAGACTTAGAATTTTAGATTACTTACTTTAACTACAAATTACAAACTACAAAAAGCAATTACAATATTTTAACAAATAATAACTTACTCGATTTCAGGCAGTCAATAGATCCTCAGGTATTCAGTAGTACTTACGATTAATTACGTAATTTGTCTAATTACCAATTTCTAATTCTAAAACCATTTAAGAAACTAAATTATAATTATAACTAATAAAGAAAACTAATTTAATTTTTTAACTTTTTTTTGCGAAATATTTACTTTTACGTTTAAATTAGTCTGCGAAATTCTATCAAATATTTACAGTAGGGTATACAGATACAGATAGAAGGGGTAATTTGTTTACGATATTTTTAACCATATTTTATCAATTAGGTATCCATTCCATTCCATGATCCAACAGATCCATGTCATGTATGTCCATGTCCCATGTCCATTATTCATTTATTTAAGCTTTGAGAAACTCGATTATTATGGTTATGGTTATTTTAATAGATTATGGACTCGATATTTATTTTAAAGTAATGCATGTATAACTTGTCTTGTATAATAAAAGTCATCATTGAGAATCTCGAGTCTCGAACTCGAAGTTTTAATTGTATAAATTGTAAATTGCAAATAATTAATATACTGCATTACCTAACATAGATAATTTTTGTGATTTTTGCTTTGTTTATACCTATTTACATTTGCAATTTGCAATGAGTTTGACCTATTTATTTTATTTTATTTAGATTTGTTAGATGATTCATGAAAGATTTCAGATCAAAAATCAGACTAGGTACTTCGGACTTCGGACTTCGGACTAGGATAAAAATTAGATCAGATAGATTTCAGATTGAATTTAATAATTAAATTTTAATTCCCACAGATTCTTGAATCTTACAACAACATAATCGTGAATCGTGACATAATATTCTTGCCTAATATCAATTCAAATAATTGTATAGATTTATGAATTGATAATTGATTCAACTTTAACTATCAGTATTACCTACTTTATACATACTTATTTTGGAACATTAAAATATAAAAAACCAAACATTCACCATTTTTTTCGAATTTTTCATTAAAAAAAGATGATATGAATGGAAAATGTGCCTAATAATATCAGTAAGTATCCTACATATTAAAGTATCCTAACTAGTCTAGAAAGTAGGGTACCTACGTACTAGTACTATTAAATATACGATACTTTATAAATAAAAGGAAATATTATTCTATTTTCCTGAGTGTAATTGTAGTGTATTAACTGTATTTTATAAAAAGTTTGAATAAAAGTGTGTAAGCATTTGGAAATTTTGGAAATGATTTTTGAAAATTTTGATCAGCTCGATATCTCATTA
>JAQIXA010002090.1:0-19770 GCA_034699045.1 Nanhermannia cf. coronata Gr-Ori-00579 | reverse complement strand
CTGACCTACACTCAACGTCAACAACTGAAAAAACAGAACTTTGACCGGAACCAGCGAGAATCAATCGAATCTGAACAAATGGAAACTGAATCAACAAAACGCCCACATCAAGATCAACGTGTCCTAAGATCACAGAAATCAAAAAAACCAAGGACAAATTGACTAAAAAATAACACTTGTATTAAAATTGGCCATCTAAATATCAGATCAGCTGTTAATAAGTTCGAAATTTTATGTTCTATTCTACTTAATTATAAGTTTTTAATTTTTTGTATTACAGAAACTTGGTATTGTAAATCTTTAATTTATCCTTCTCCACCTGAATTTTTTTGTATTAGGCAAGATCGTGATTCAAGAGGAGGAGGTGTAGCTTTATGCATTCATCAATCTTTAAAGTTTAAGGTAATCTCACCAGAATTAAATTTATCGAAACCTAAAGTCTGGAATTTCTAGTAGTAAGTATTCAATTAAACTATTTTAAATCGATAATTATTCCATGTATATATTTAAGTAATTTAAGTAATTTTAAAAATGATATGAAGAATTTTGAGAATTTAATTTGTTATATAATAACACTTAAAAAAGAATTTTATATTTTAGGTGATTTCAACATTAATCTACTAGCAGATAATTGTAATAGTAAGTTTTTTTTAAGATTATTAGAAAGATATTCTTTAAAGCAGGTAATATCCGAATCTACACGTAAAGATAATTTACTTGATTTAGTTATTACCAACAGTAATAACCATATTTCTCCTTTTTCTATTGATCTTAATATTTCGGACCATAATTTAATGGAATTTCTCATCTTTTTTGTAAACAAAAAATATTACCAAAGTACAAGTACATTAGGGATTTTAAAAATTTAGATTTTGCTAATTTGATTGATTTTGTAGACAAATCTATTTTTTCGGAAATATCAGATGTTCTTATTTATTTTAACTATTTTAATGATTTTATCTTGCAAACTTTTAACTACTTTTCACCTGTTAAAAAAATTTCAATTAAATCACCTACTTATGAGTATCTTTCTAAGAAATCGGTAGTTTTAATGTGTAAAAGAGATAATTTTATTAAATTGTTTAAGGCAACAAGCGACAATAAGTATAAAATTTTAGGGAAGGATCTGTCAAAGGTGATAAAGATTAATGTACGTAATGATCTTAAGAATTTTATCAGATCTCAAATTGTCAAAACTAATATTTGGTCTGTCCCAAAATTCGTATTAAAATTTCAATTTAAAGAAAATTTTCCTACAGACGTTAATGTAGATGTTGACCATTTAAATACATTTTACGCTAATCTCGGTTTTAACGATGTAGATTCATTTGTTACTATTTCAAAAGAATACTTAATTGGCAAAAATGACGATTTTTTTTATATTAAACAGATTGACAGTTTTGACTTAATGACAGCGTGGTCACAAATGAAACACAAACAAAAACAGACACCTGATTTGCTCGGTATTTCTATGAAAATGCTTACCATTCTATTCCCTATACCTACATTTCAAAACCATTTCCTCAATTTTGCAAACTTATCCTTTAATACTGGTATAATTCCTATTGACCTTAAAAAAACCAAAATCATTCCTATTCCAAAAGTTTCTAATCCTACGACATTTAAGCAATATAGGCCTATATCAATTTCATCTTATTTTCTTCTCATTCTAGAACGGATATTTTACAACAAATTACTCTTTTTTGTCAAAACTAATAATATTTTATCAAAATTCCAGTTTGGTTTTAGGAAAGGACACTCGACTGAACATGCACTTACTTATATTATCGACAATGCAAAAAAGTTTATAGATCAGGGTTACTTCTGCGTTTTATTTAGTTTAGATTTCTCAAACGCTTTTACTAGTATACATAGGGATAAACTGTTACACAAACTAACTACACTTGGTATCTCAGATTTTTGGTTAAGAGATTATTTAAGTGACCGTAAACAATTTACTACTTCAAATGACATGACATCTGAGCTTACGGACTCTAATGTAGGACTACCTCAAGGTGCCATACTCTCGAGTTTGTTATTTTCATTGTTTGTAAATGATTTACCTAGTGTGGTAAAATTTGGCCTTGTCTGTGCATTTGCTGATGACCAAAATTTACTTTTTTGGGGTAAAACAAATGATTTTGATACTCTACACAATAGTATAGTAAATGATTTGACAAATGTATTTAAATGGTCAAAAGATAATTTTTTGAAATTGAATCCAGAAAAGACTAAAATGTTGGTTTTGGCAAATAGGTTTCAATTTTCTCTTGCTAGGCATTTTAAAGTAACTTTTTGTAATAATACTTTTGTAACTGAAGATAAAATTAAAGTATTAGGGCTTATTATTGATTGTAAATTAGGGTGGTCTTACTACATAAATGATTTAGCAAAAAAAATGTATTTTAAATTAAGATGTCTACGTAATATTAAGTATTTATTTACCGAAAAAGAATTGTATATTTTTTGTAACTCTTTCGTTTATTCGCAATTGTACTATCTATCTAGTATTTGGGGACAGGCTAGTAATAATAAGTTAAGTATTTTAGATAAGGCAATTAAATCACTAGGTAGGATAATTAAACGAAAAAAATACAATGATTCCATTTCTGAATCCTTGACTAAGGATCTTAAATTTCTATTTCCTAGATCATTACACTGTGTAAGTATTTTGTGTTTACTTTTCAAGATTTTAAAATGTAACGAGGTAGAATATTATAATAATTATTTTACTTGTAAAAAAGATACTAATCTTAATAATCTTCGCAATTCTAATGATTTAATTTATCCATTTGTACCTAATAGTGAACTAGTTAAGACTTGTTTTCAATATAAAGCTGTTAATCTATGGAATTCTCTACCTGATACCATAAAATCTTGCAACTCTTATAATACCTTTAGATCTAAAGTAAAATCGTATTATCTGGATATTCAATTATCTAGTCTAAATCTTTAAATTAATTTTGAAATTAATTTGTTAATTCTAATCATAAATTAAAAGTCAAAGGTTTAATTTTCCTCAGTTTAATCGGATTTTGGTTATTAGTCTTGTAAAAATGAATTCAAATATTTTTCTTTTAAATTAATGTCATTTAATTAAGGCCCATTTCTTATGGGGTTTTATGGCATTTGTGTAAATATTTATCATTACGATTGAATGAATAAACATAAACATAAACATAAACATAGGTAGCAGGTACATATAAGTATAGTATAAGGTATTATAATAAAGATATCTGTAAATTACTGTTTTTTTCCAAAATTTTTTTTTAATTTTTTCAAAATACCAATGTAAATTTTTTGCTTATTTTTTTAGGAAAACAAAAACTTTAAAATTTTTGAATTTGGAAATTTTTTGCCAAAAAAAAGTGCCTAAAAACAACTTTTTGTGAAAAAATGTTGAAATAAGCAGAGATCTAAGCAGTTTATAAGCACTTTTAAGCACTTATACCTTAAATAAGCAAAATATGCACTTATAAAATTTTACTGGTGACCTCTACTAGAGGTCATTCGCCTATATCCGAGGTCACAAGTCTCAAATGTTGATAGAAAAAAATAAGCATCTAAGCAAAAATCCGGACTCTGGTAATTATACTAGTATCTTTATAAATTCATTTTTGTCGTTCAAAATTTTTCATAAAATGTGACAAATGAACATTCCTAATTGCCATTTTTAGATTAAGTTTATTATCTATAAAGTACCTATTTAAGTAAGTATTTTTATTTTATATATAGGTAATTTTGGTATTAACAAGATTATAGCTGTAGCTGTGTAGTATTTAGGGATTAAAAATTTTATGTGCTGCCAACTTAAAAGATTAATCCTAATCTGATTAGCTCGGCATTATGTAGAAATTTAGAGTCAGTTTACCCTTATAGTTAAATACAGTAGGGACCTTAACTTAGGGTGCAAGTGTTTATAAAAGGGTGCAAATCTGTGTCATTTCATTCTTAATAGCATTAGAACCTGCTGTTTATATTTAGAAATAAAAATAGTGATTTTTAAATTACTTTATCTTAAAAATTATATTATAAATTGAGCTATATGCTATCTGTACTTTCAAACACTTTAATTATAATTATTATAAAAATAGGCCTGTTTTATTTTTTATTTTTATCAAAATTTTGACATTTTTATAAATTTGTGTAGCAGAAAAGATCAAAACAGTTTAATAAAAGTCATCAGAAACATTCTTTATTTAAATACCTGTGAAATACCTACAGACAGTCTACAGTTGAGTACATAAATACAAGTAGTTATCATATTTATAGCTGACAACTTGTGAAAAGATTAAACAACCCAAAAATGTTTTCTAAATATGTAGGGTACAATATAACTTTATACTACATAGTAGTCATGAAGCTTGTTCTCAGCTAACCTTTTATGTCACTTTATTCATACTTTATAGGTGCCCAATTCCAGTATCAGAAATATTGAAAGGGTCACGAGATTATAAAAGTACCCTCTAGTAGTAAGTGTATACATAAGTACATTTATTGAAGCTGTAAAGTTTGAAATTTGAAAGAGATTTAAAATGAAAAAAAAGGAATAAAAGAGGAGACGGACGAATGACTTTTGTAAAGTATTTTGCAAATACTTACTTACCTAGTATTAATACCTAGTGAATAAATGGGTGGTACATAGTAATAGTATAATCATATAAGTATAGTGTACAGATGTATACACATTTCAGATTCAGATTAGGTCTATAATGGGTCCTAAATATGTGACTATTACTCTCTATTAGACATTAATTGGAGATTGGATGGGAGAAAAAACGGATGGTATGGTTCTACTGGTGGAAATGGGTATTTTAAGGTACATTTACCTACCTATACTTTTAAGTAGTAAGTATGTATTCGGCAGATTTAAACTGAAATGAATCACGAGACGTGACTTTAAAGTTACCCGAAATTAAAGGGGATAATACCTATTACATACTTAGGTACATACTTTTGTATTATCTGGATCTGGATCGAGTTTTTCGGCAAATCTTTTGTAAATCGGTTCAAATAAAAGCCAAATCTGTGATCTAAAACCAAAATGAGGATAATATAACTCGTATTTTCTTTGATAGTATGAATCTGTTGAATGCACTTTCTTTCCAAAAATATACCCTACTACAAGTATAAGTACTAGTTACATAGTATTAAATACATAGTAGGCTGTAGATGCAGAAGAATTCAGCTTCAAATCTATAATCTAAACCCAAAGTTATATGACGTATATTGTTTATACTAGAAATATGTTTGGGTTTTCTTTCATGCTCATCTCGCTTGTTTGCAAGTTGTTGGGTTAAGCTTATAAGTATTGTTCATAAATCATGGGATTGTTTTTAAATTGGAGCATTTGGGACCCATTCAAAGACCGGAAAAAAACGGCGAAAAAAGAGGCCTTTTATATCACCGCTTTTTAACTTATCCTTAGCTCAAGATTATAAAAATCATACACAGATATACTTGTCTACTAGTAATTTTAAAATCTAGTGATTATGAGAATTTAAATAGGTGAACTGTGAATTTCACAAATTTTTATCGATATGATGTAAAATAAATGTGAGATAGGACCAATTTAGCGATATTTCTGTGAACTCGTGTGACTCTTATTTTTTATTAGAATTAAGGATAAAGTATAAAGTATAAGTTCTAATGGTGTGAATTTTAATGCATATTTTGTAGTTTACAAACATGATGATCAAAGGGGATAATATCCTGAACACATATTACCATATTACCTATTTCTTAAAAAAAGAAGAAAAAAAGGAATTGGTAGAATGTCAGTGTTGTAAAAAATCGAGGTTTTCCAAAACATTTGAACTTTTATTTATTTTTAAACTTAAAATACTCTTATTATTAGGTATAACTTTTTAAAACAAACAATTTAGTTATAATACTTATACATACCACTACTGTTAGACAAGAGTCATATTACAGTCAAATTTTAAAAAATAACTTGCAACTTTCGATTTTCTTAAAATATTTTATGATTTTTAAGATTTTATAGGCTGTCAAATTTGTGGTATTATAGGCTGTCAAAATGATAATAATTAGATTTAACAGTTAAAGGGTTAGACTAGAATATTTTCAGAATATACATTGATAGTGGTATTCTTATTTGAAATTTCAATTTTAAAGCATTTTAGATTTCGCAGTGTAACTACCATATCTGTAAATTGAGATAAAAATACTATTAAGAATAGATAGTTAATTTTATTTAGAAAATTTATTAAAATTTAATGATAATCATTAATTTCTGGAAATTATCAAAATCCAGCAGAAGTTACAACCCTGCTTCAGACCAGGACATTACAGAAAGGGGTTGATGTAGTAGTAATAGTGTAAATTGCCTATTTTAGCGTTGGTCGTCTGTGGGCAAAAAAAAAGTGTTTTTGGTTTTCGAGGAAGTTTGTAGGTTTTAGTTATTCAATTCGTTTCATGAATATTAAGTGACAAGGAGGTTTAGCGGTAAGCCTGCCTGCTCAAGAGAAATGTTCTGTAAGGAAAATACCTTTAGCCGAAAAACTTAAGTGTGGAACTCCTTCGGCTCCCATTCTATTAGCAAAATTGGCCCCTTGAGTTGAAAAAATCCTGATTTCCCCATAATAATAGTATACCATAGCTTTATTACACTTTTTAATACAAATTCAAAATCACCACCACTTGCGACTTGATAACATTTTCTACAAATCCTCCATCCAAGTTTTAAATTTCGTACCTGATTTTCCTCATATAGTTACCTTATACTGTAAGTAGGTAGTAGGTAGGTAGTGCTGGTAATCTGATTTATTGTTGAGACAAACGGGGCTGTTGAGCAACTTAATATTATTTTTTGTAACTCATGTTTAAAATTTCCATAAAAATCCTCGAAACAATTTAAAAGTACCAAAAGTAGGTAGGTAGGTAGGCACTACTACTACTTATATGTATATAAAGTAGGTATCAAAAGCATTTATTAAATGAGAATAAAGTTTTATAAGAATGGAGAAATGAGATTAGACTTGAGACCAAGATCTTAAGAATATAAGCCTACTTACTATTATATACCAGTATTAAAATCATACATTCTCATATTCTTACCCCCATTATCACCAATGCCAATGTCTATTTCGAACATAATAATAAATATTATTAAAATTTAATTTGAACCATCAACATTTTTATGAGGGTTTTTTTTTGCACCTTACCCATAGTCTATACAATGTATGTATGTATTTATAACTTTTAAGATCAACAAAAAACAGATTAATCTAAGCATTTCTCTAAAATGGGAAATCGAAAGCCATGGTAGTTTCTACCATTTTTACATCACGTACTCACATCTAAATGGATATTACTTTTACACACTAGATACTAGGACTACTATAACATACTTCTAATCATCTATTATAAAGTATCGTAACCTATTTGCTCAAAAATAGTGATACGACTAATACTAATACTTATCTAAATCTAGAGAAACTTTTAGATTTTAAGGGTTGAAATTTGTCTTTAAGGGATTTTGCAATACTTTTACCAATACTATGTACAGTATAGTAGTATGTACTAGGATCCTATTAAAGTTTTATGGTAATTTTAAAGTCACTTTCCCACTGATCGGTTTTTTAAAGTTAAGATCTCCAGATTTTTTTTTGGAGAAAAGTGGTTGTGTCGATGGGAAATGTTGATAGTAGAAGGGCTAATAGTATATGAGTATGTGAAGTCGACCAAGATCAAGACAAGAGAGAAAATCCTTGAGTTCGTTTGAGTTTCAGTTTGAATGGACCTTTTAGCTTGAAATGGCTTTTTGCATCTTTTTTTGCTCGATGTATTTTGAGCTTTAGTTTTGCTTATATTTAGGTGCCCTTAGTATAACTACTTGTATTATCGCCATTGCCATAATAGTATAGCAATACGTGTATACATGCGACCATCTGTCAGTTAACGAAAGTCCCCATTAAGTGGGATCTTGTTCAGGGTTCAGGTGTGCATCTGAGCCAGGGCTAAGCGTTTGGGATTGAGTTCGATATCTCTTCGTAACGAGGCAATCACCAGACCCGTCAGCTAGACCATCTATCACCTACAACCAACGACAAGCACAAATACACTATGGATCATAATATAATAAATACTAGTCAATTCAAACTCTATAATATACTTACCTTATTAGATATTTCAAAGAGTGTTTAAATAGAAAGAAAACATGAAGTTTTCAACAAAAAGCTGCATTTATAATTTTTGATTAAAAAACATTCTCAGGAATTCAAGAAATTGATCCGAAATTGGAAAATCTCAAAATTTCTAGGGCATTTCAACAATATTTTGAAGCTTAAAAATTCAGGCACGGCTATTTGTAAGTATGTATAGTATAGTTAATATGTACACCTAAACGTATGGCTTGTTTCATTAACAGATACCTAGGTATGTTTTCAAGTTTCAAATTAGAGTCAGATACTGCTGTATTGAATCTGTAGTTAGAAGCGAAATTTTAAAAATTCTTGCAGAGTTGAACTCGTTGCTTGACTTGAGTGTTCCTTTTCTTATGAATCAGCTGAACCGATTTGAACCTACTTGAGAGAAAATACTCTTTCCCTTTCCGGGAAAAGTGAAGAAAAATTCTCGACTATTCCTCCAACACCCTTATCCTTACCTCACTACCTATACATAGTATCTTTATAGTTAGATAGATATATACATACATATATAAGTAGGGTATGTACTTATAGAAGTATAAATAGTTGAATCGTTGAGCACAAAGAGCATCCATCCGAGAGATAGAAAGAATTGAAGAAATGGTTTAAAAGAAAAGAGATGGTAAGAAAGAAAGTGAGGGCAGAAAGTCCATGGATGATATGACAAATGGATTGGTAGAAACACAAGGGAGGGCTTAGGCGGGTGGACGTGGTCGGGCCGCTAACAAGCACCTGACAAATCCCCTCGGCTCAACTGGGTCAGATAATTCTAAAAAGTCCGGCAAGTCCGGGCTTTTCAACACCAAACCATAATCCCACACAAAAACAACACCATTAAGCTCACCTTTCAACACCATCACAACCAAAGCTCGCTAAATTCTAACATCATTTTATGTTTCATCCACATAATATGTATCTTTCACTCTCTTCCATCAAAAATTAGGTTAGCTGAAATAACCTAACCTTCAGTACATAGCTGAAATAAATACCTTTCATAAAAATTCTGAGATTTTGAGTAGTATTATGTACATGCCAAATTAAAGCTATACTTGTCAAGTATTTTAGATACTGATAAACCAATTGACCATTAACTTAATCCAAAGAACTTGAAAATTATAACTTTGGCCGGATTTTTTTTTTGGCTTTTTGGAATACATATTCTTCTGGCTAATTTTATTTAAACTAATTTCCATTTAGAGATAGTTATGAGACATTTTTTGAGTGGGAATACGAGCTAAAATGGAACAAATTGAAGCTCATTTCTCATTCTCTCTACTTTTGTAAAATGTTGCGTATGTACTACTACTATCTACTACACTACAAGTACTAGTAAAGTAGTAAGTAGTATCCTCTGGTCTCTAAAGGCCCACTAAAAACGTGGATCAACGAGCAAAAGGCTGAGCTGAGGTGTTTTATCCAGAGCTTACCACCACCAGTGCAGTGCATACATAGCAATGTTTCGATGAAATATTGTGGCTTACATATTAAAATCTTCAACTACCCATTATATGACTATGTATGCATGTATGTATATAGACTATGATTGTTATTATTGAAGAGTATTTGACCACACTGCCAACAAACCAGCTGTATCTGACCATAATGCACAATTTTGCCTTAGTATCTACTATTATTATTAAAGTACAATGCAATATTGGTATTCCTCCTGGAAATCGGATCCGAATTCTCAAGCGGGTATTCTAAATCTCTTTTCCTCGGTTCATACCCAGAGCAAAATACTCACCCTTTGTCCGCATTAGTAAACTTATAATAGTGTATTATGCTCTTGTACTATGTATGTGTGTAATAGTGTATTATGCTCTTGTACCCTACTATATTTGTGTGTAATGCCTAGTTTCTACTACCCTGCCTGCCCCGAATCACATAAAATAGTACAAATAACAAAATAAGCTCGAAAACCAAATAGAAAGCTGAAACGAAAGAAATCCCCGGCCTGTCATCCAATTAACACGGGATTAGGCCCCACTTGATCCTCAACTCAATTCCTTCGAACCCATGGCCATGGAACGATCACAGAACTCTTTTTTTTCTAGTTTAGAAAACTTAATAGCAATTTGTACTATTTAAGTTGATGGATTATTTTATTTAACTTGTACTTATTAGCTAACAATCATGTAGATTGATATCCAATCCTATTCATTTCATTATCGTCACACATGTTTCTATAATTTTTAACCATCTTACTCAAATACATATAGGTACCGACTTTTATTTTGACATCACTTTTTTGCATATTTCATTTTATTGTAATACATGTATCTACCATGCTACTAAAGAATAATTAGGTTTATAGCAATTAATTTAATCATTATTTCTAGAAAACATTAGCTCAATTTTTCAAATTTTACCAATTCATATAATAGAAATCTGTAGGTAACTGTTTTCAAAATTTACTTTAAAAACTTTTAACAAAACTATTGAGTACAAAATCCTCAAATTTTGGAGTACGAGTAAATGTATACTTATAGAATATAGGCCATGGATTCTTCTAAAATTGGCCTAATGCTAATCTAAAGTTAATTCAAAATTTTAATAACTACTGATACAAGTAAATTTTTGAACATTTTGAATCAAAAATTTTGAAAAAATATGTTAAAAATTTTTAGTCGAAAGTATAGACTTTTTTTTTCTGCCTTATATTTTGACTATCTACATTCAATTCCAATTAGAATTAGATATCCAACCCAATATGAAAATTGTCAAAAATTGTTGTAAAACAACTTTGAAACTTTGAAAAATACTGATTTCCAATAATGGAAAGAATTTTGTATATTTTTCTTAATATAGTATTTGAAATTTAAAGTAAAATGTTAAAACAAAATTGTAATTGGATTTTGAAATAATCATTTCAGTAATAAAAATACTTTCCTCTAAAAACCAAAAAAGACAAATGGTGTTTGTTTTCTTGAGTCTTGAAATTATCCAAGTCCAAAGGATAGATTATCAAATGGTGTAATAGTAATAAGTGTATGGTTATTTGTGGATAATACATGGGTTTTATATTGTAAACTTATTTTTTATAAAAAAAAGTATAAAGATCTTTTTCATAGTAGACAGAGTCAAGTATCTAGTATAGATACCTACAGTGTAAATTTTGATTTATTTATTTATTTATTTCTTAACCCTTGATTTGAAGTTGTATAGATTTTTAGCGTATGGTGTGCGTGATCGCATTTTGTACAGTATAGTAGGGTACAGTGAAATCTTCATATAAGGACACCTTAGTATTATACTTAGAATTAGTACTCGTATAACGGCAGTTCAGTGTAGTACTTACATTTAAAGCAGTAAGCAAGCCTTTAACCCTATGCTATAGTGAGTGTAAATATTTTGACAAAATTCTTATTTCCCATGCTAAATTGGCCATATTACAGAAATCAATTTGTAAGGTAGTGACTCTTTTGGTGGCTTTATAGAGAAAGTGACTTGTAATAGTTGCACTCTTTCGAAAAAGTTCAAGTAGACTGTAGTGTAAATATCAGTACCCTACGTATATAAAATTGTTTCATCATTTATCTAATAAGTATAACCTATACGAGTATAGAATAGAACAAGTCCGGTAAAGAATTTTCGAATGGCATAAATCAAATCGTGAAATAAGCTCAGAATAAGTTTCTCACTTGAAACTGAGCTGAACGAGGCAAGTTTCGATCTAATTTACAATCATTTTGTGGGTTCTCAAACTCGAAACTTTTCCCAAAATCTGAAGACAGTTGGTCTCAAGCCTTTATAATATCTATTCTGTACCCTATATTATGTAGTAGTAGTAGGTATTTATAGTATTATAGTCATAGGTTTAGTTATCTCTATTTATACTAGTTATCTCGTAAACTGTAAAACCATTGTTTTGATTATCACCCTCACCAGATTACCCAGATTTATTTATAATATCTTCTTTTACCAAGATTATTTCATTCTATTTGAGACTTATTAGTTAAAAGATGTACTTACATTAATATATTACCTATGTACATACTTATCCTTAGATCAAGTAATAGTATAAGTAGGTAGGTACCTATATTATGTAGAGTACTTATAAATAACTGGTAGCTATAATATGTATCTTGTAATACTGATTTGTATACAGTTAGCTACAGCACAGCTCTACTTCTTATTTCATTCTGATTTTTTAAAGAAAAGTATCAATACTTGTACCTTGGAGTTGGAGTAAGTCATGAATATTTCTCCCAAAGGCTTAAGAATTTACCCCATAAATCAATTTTTAGGACTAATTCTACTTTTAAATTTTTGTTACAATTTATTCATAAATTTAAACGTATAAAGGTATTACCTACTAAATCTCCTGAACTGAAAATCATAAATTATTTACATATGTATATGTATGTACTAGGTGCATT
This sequence comes from Nanhermannia cf. coronata Gr-Ori-00579, assembly GCA_034699045.1. NCBI lineage: Eukaryota > Metazoa > Arthropoda > Arachnida > Sarcoptiformes > Nanhermanniidae > Nanhermannia > Nanhermannia cf. coronata Gr-Ori-00579. The sequence goes on along the minus strand of JAQIXA010002090.1, from coordinate 7,223 downwards.
ACTTACAAACCATGCAAATTATGTATTACTGAAACTCATGATTATTTTTGAAAACTGAGAATGTGTATTACTTATTAGAATACTTGCATTGCAAGTACATGTTAATGTACACGGTCTTAGCCAGATTTGACCTTTAAAGGGTCATCATAAGGGTTCTAGGTCAAATATCCGTAGTCGATTACCTTTACCTATATAAGTAGCCACCTTATTTCTTTGTGTCATTTACACAATAGGTATTGAATTTATAATGGTACTTTTACCTTCGATGAGACCGATCAAAGTATCATCGGAGGTGATCGAAAATAATGAGATTATCTCATTATTGAGGCTGTTTGAAAGTATATAAGCTATTTTAATTGACATTGTCATCGGGTATTTTTCTATCGCAAATGACTAAAAAAGTGAAAGTTCGCTGTCTCAAAGAAACCATGTACCTATGTATTCTTATTTAGAACTGATTTGATAAGTAAAGTAAATAGCTGAAAATGTGTATTTTCCCCAACTTATATTTAAAATTCATAATACGAGTATTCGTAGGTATTTGGAAACTTTTTCTTTATACAGTAGGTATAAAGAAATTATGTATATATGTACTTAAACTTGCATTATGTAATATGTATTTAAAATTAGTGAAATGCTAGGCTCTATAGTCTATAGTCTATAGGTATTAAGTAGGTAGGGTAAGTACTATCGTTAATGGTTTTAATTCTTTTTCTTATGCTCATATTTATAGCTTATATTATGTATCTACATATATGAAGAATACAAATGAAATATCTGACACTTTTCTAATCTGATTTGGAATTTTTTTTTTGATATTTCAGGACGACGAAAAGGTGGTCCTTCATCAGGTCTTGAGGTCGCTTGTCCTGTATGCAAAGTTTGCCTAAGGCCCCTTGAACTCGAACCTCACCTGCTCATGGAGGTAATGAAAGAATTATTTTAAAAATGTAATAGGTAGGGTACTTAAAATTATTGTCTTGAAACTTTAAGGTTGAACAATTGATGGTTATGAGTCGACTCCGACGTCAACTTCGAGAAGATGGTCAACCTGGAGCCGGTTCCCCAAATAATAACAATCCCCCGACAGGCAAAAAAGACTCACATTCCTCGCCGACGGAAAATTCAGACTCTAGATGGGATGTAAGTAAAACCACCATGCTCATTATTACAGAATTTGCTTTAAAAAATTTATGGAATGAAAACCCTTAAAAAGGGTTGTTATTATGAAACTATGATCTTGATTGTACATTGTACATTTTTTGCAGACTTATCACCGAGTTCGGACAAACCGTCACTCGAGACTCCGTTTAAAATCTCGTCGTCGAAGAGAGGAGAGTGGACCTCATGTCTCTTGCCCAGTGTGTCAAGCCCCTATCCATGGATCCAGTGAACAGATATCATCGCATGTCGAGTCATGTCTCAGAAAAGTAATTGCTTAACCTTACCTTTGAAATATTTTAAAATTACTTAGGTATATCAAACCAAATAATGATACAGATAATTGATTATAATTTTTAAATTAAAATTTCATAGCAGAACGGAGAAATACTTGATGAAGATGAACCAGTCGATATTGAAGGTGATTGTGACAACGAATCTCATGAAGATTCCTATGATTGGATGAGTAGAAAACAGAATCGTAATTATCCAGGTATACCATTATTATATATCATTCATAAACGATCTCTTTTCAAAAAGGGGCGAAATTTCAATAAATAATAAAAATTATTTTCAAAAGGTACTGCAATAAATATGACGACTTCTCGACGTCGAGGAACGATTGAAGAAGAAAATGATTCACTTGAGGTAGTAGTTGATGGTGACGATACTTCGACCTATGGACAGGCTCAGTACACTGAAGCGGATATTCAGGCTTTTTCACCCTCAAAATGTGGAACCACTAATAACAATAAAGAACAAAATGTAAATAATTCTTCGGAAAATCAAGATGAAAGTAATCCTGGAGAAATCCTCGGTCTAGGTCTAGCGTCTCCAAAAGAAGAGGAGAAAGAGCCAGAAACTCCAAGCCCAAGTGAAATGGTAAAATTCCCCTATATAAAATATATGCAAAATTATGTAATTAAAGTAAATCTAATATTGGAATTTCTTTTTTTTAAAGTCTGTATCAGCTCTCAGGAATCGAATCAAAGAATTAGAAAAAATTGTTAAAAATGGTGGTGGTACAGGAACTTATGATGTTACTAATTGCTTTTTGTGTAAAGTAAGTATTTAGCTTAAAATGGCTATCAACTATTACCTAGTAGAAACACAGCCTACTATGTATTTTCAGTTCAATATTTTTAACTAAATTTTAATATTTCAGGAAAAGTATAAGAAACCAGTAGTCTCAATTTCCTGTTGGCATGTTTTCTGTGAATCATGTTGGCTAAGAACTTTGGTAAAATCATCAATAGATCAATATTTTCAAAATAAGATTCTAAACTAAACTCACTGATCAAATCAATGATATACGATAGGTACCTATACCTAACTTATTATTCTTTTCATTTACAGAAATCAAAGAAATTATGCCCACAATGTAATATGATTACATCACCATCTGATTTAAGACGAATTTTCCTAAAAAGTGAAGAATCTCATGTGATCCCATGAAATTTTGCAAAATGAAAAAATCATCTACCGAACCTACCTTTTGAAAATATACTAATATATCAATTTGCATAATTTGCGTTTTCTAAATCTAATCTTATGTTTAAACTACATAATATAGTAGATTTAGATTTACTAAGGCTAAAAAATATTACTGATAGGTATACCTAATTTTACAAAGTAAAAATATGTAGGGTACTTAAATTTGTAAGATTGCTAGTTACAATATACCTCTAAATAAATTACTACAATTATGCGACATGAATAGGTAGGATAGAATTATTCTAGGATTTTACTTAAAAATCGATAAAATTATTAGCTCACATAAACCATAATAATAATATGTTATGTATTATATACTTAATAATTATGTAGATACTTAAAAACTAGGATGATTTCCTGTTGTTATTTATCAACTTAATTAACTCTAAATTCTAATTTTCAATGTAAAATAAAAATAAATTAACCATATCTAGATCTAAACTTGATCTAAGAAACCTAAGCTAGTTAATTAATAAGCTTCAAGCTGTTAAATCATTTCTTACACTTTATGTAAGGACACCACCGGAATTTAAGAATAATTAAATTAATATTAAGATGAGCTGGTTTCAAAACATAAGTACCCTAATTAAGTACCCTATACATAGATCATGTTATATAAAGTTAGGTAATAAAATAAGGTAAAAAACTAATTAAAATATGTATCATATTATGGTTTATTCAAATTATGCTCTGATTTTATCAATTTTAGAATTAAACAAGCTTAAATTTGATATTTCAGAGCTGAATTGAATATATACCATTAGTATACTCTACTAGGTATATGTTTACTAATGTACTTAATTTAAAATAAGTAATTTAGGTTAAACCTTTTAACTTGATAAGATAAAAAGGAAATTATTGACTCATTTTTGTGCTGATTAATAGCTAAAATTAGGTCGTGTGTAGGTAATATAAATAAAAATTTACTATTCAAAACTCTTTACTAATCTAAATACATATTTAATTAAAATGCACATTTAAATCATGTACTTAATTAAAATAATGAATCTCAAAAATGGTTTTTGTTCTAGTTTTAAGAAATTAAAGCCTTCAAGTGCATTAAGATTAAGATCATGTTCTTAATTAGGTATTAAATTATTATATAGGGTATTAATTATGTTATGATCATTGATTTTAATTTATCTACTCGAAATATATATCAATAAGAATAAGGTAATTAAGATTCGTTTTATGTTACCTTACTTAAATCCAAGTTAAAATATTTGTAGGGTGCACTTTGAAATTTCAGCAGTTTTTTTAGTTAAAATATGCCAATCTATTTCACTTTCAATTTACTTACTAAATTTACTAATCGCCTATATATCAGAATATAATGACAAAATGCTAAGTATTTTATTTATAAAAACATAGTAAATAAAAACCTATTAACTAATAATTAATAAAAGAAATGAAATGAAATGAAATCCATACGCTACTTTTAAGAAATAAATACACATAGGTACTCAGCATTCAGCATTAGTATTATATTTAAAAAAAATTTTTATTAAAAAAACAAAAAATTTAATAGTTAAATAGTTAAATAGGTAAATTTTAGAAAATTAACTGATTAGAATTAATCAAGGATTAATTCTTTACAGTTAATTCCCAATACAGTCAATTCCCAATATATTTCGTAATAAAATAAGGAGGAAGTTTTACGACCAATCTTCATATTCTGTAGGAATATCTACGAACAATTTTTCATTCCTATTTTCGGTTGCCTAAAGAAACGACTCGTTTAAAAATAAAAATGAATAGGGCGATTAATTTTTACCTTATATGAGAAGTCATTTCTTTTTCTGCAATAACTGCGAGTATGGCCTAATTGATGACATAACTCACACACTCTTTTTTGCAATACTGGACAGGTCACGACACCATTTTCATCCTAAAGAAATTGAAGAGTTTTATTTATTAATGTTATTAATTTAGTTTTTGTATTTTTATCATAATTAATTAGGGTATAGAGTAACCTATTGCCTATTATTTACCTTCGTATTATGAGATGAACATATCTCTCTCGTCTCAAGATTATCAAAGCAGAATTTGCAGTGCATTTGCGTTCTGAAATGTTGGTGCTGAGGTTTGTTCTGGTTATAGTTGTACTTAACCGACTTCTTGCTTTTCTTGTTTTCATTTGCATTATCCCTGACAGCAGCTGATGAAACTTCTATTTCTTCGACTGTGCGTTGTTGTTTAAGAGGCTGATATTGAAGCTGGGGCGATTGTTGGACATTTTGATTGTAAAAAAGAACTTGCCCTTGTTGATGCGGTTGTGCTTGAATAAAATAAGAAGTTGGGGCCATTGGCGTTGGAAATACAAGCGGATTTGGTTCGAAAAATTCATAACCTATTGATTAAAAAGGAATAATTTTAGTAATCGTAATTAGATTAAATAAAGTATACAATCTACTTTCAGGGAAAGGAATTTAAATTGTAATCAAAACACCAGAAAAAAATGTACCTAATCAAAGCATGTATCATAAATTGAATGTTAAAACCCCCAGAAACCCTATTACTCGTACATTACAACATGTCGACAAGTGGATTGGATAATGGATACCTATATTTAATCTACCTATATATTATGTTTATAAGATTAAGATATGTATTTTAATAAAGTAGGTAAATAATTTAATTTAAAGTTTTTTAATTTACCTCGAAACTTGACATCAGGCACTTTAATTTGACGAGCACATCCTGGATGTTTACATCGAAGAAGAACATTATTGCTGGTTGGCTCAGTTTCACCTTGTGTTGTTGTTGATGCTAATGATGATGGATTTGCATTATATTCAGTCGATGGACGAAAAACTTTAGCTTGGGATGGCGGCTCAAAATCAGCACAGTCATGCAAATTGGGGATGCTAACTTGATAAAAAGCTTGAGACTAAAAACAAAAAGGAAATACTATAAATTAGAATTAGAACTGCTAACAATGCATTGTTAAATAAAAATACCTAATGTAAAAACGGTTGTGAATAGGTGTTTAATTTAAATAGGTTTTTACTTCAAATTATAATTAACTTACCGAATTTATAGGCTTAATGTAGATCATATTAGTTTTAGGCTGAGTTTGGCTCTCAAATAAAACCATTTGTTGACCATATTGATTAAAGCCAAAATTATTGGCTGCATTGCTTTGAAATGGGACTGAAGTCGTCGTAGGCGAAGGTGAAGGAAGAGGCGAAGGGTTCCCAACACCTGTACCAACAAATACTACAGGAACAGAAGTCATCTTAAGCTAAAAAGACATTTAAAACAAAGATCAATTAGTGTCAGTTGCTTGTAATTGTTGATCATTTTAAATTCAATTTTCTAGGCCTAGGCTTTTCAGGTCGTAGTAAGGTTAGTAATTAGTAATTGTAACCTTCCATAAGAGGTTACTCCTAATCTAACTTATAGCAATCACAACCACAACACAACCTGGGACCACATTAATAAGGGGTTGTGATTGCAATAAGTTAGGTTTGTGGCGATAGCCTCTCATAAACTCTCATTACATAATTGATAAAATTACAAATTACAATCCAGATTAAACAAATGACTAGATAGCCAAATTACAATTACAAATTACATAAAATTATGCTTACCTTTTAACAACACGATAACAAGAAACTATAATTGACAATTAAATGAAAGAGCCTTATGAACTTTGACCTCTTTTCTCCGGATTAAAAAAATAAAAATACCTAATCAAAAAAATAAAATAACTAAACTACAAACATGCGAATCAAATCCAATGCAAGTCGGAATCTGAGCGAGCAATGCAATGCATGGAGGAGGAATAAAATAATGCGAGCGACCGAGGGAGGCAGCAGCATAGCAGGCAGATATGCATGCGCATTTGCTTGGTACTATAGTACTAACCAACCGAACCACGCACCCTACTACTACTACATATTATAAAAATGTACTAACCTAACCTATATATATGAGCTACGCTAAGCTAGTACGTAGTACGTATCCGTATAATACGTGTATCGTATGGTATGCAATGTAGTAGGCGTCATTGAGAAATCAGAAGTTGAGTATGAAGTGCTACACAGCGGGCTGAAATTTTAAGTTTCTCTTTTTTATATTTTCATAATTTTTTGAGAAATCGAATCAAACAATAATAATTTTATCAATTTTCTTCAATTTTTTTTTTATTTTCATTTAATCAGCTCTGAAAATTCCGCTTTTGACCTCTTTACCTGCTCTGTATAGGGACAGCTACAGCTGAAGATCCTGAGGTCAAGATTTTAGTTTTATAATTTATATATAAACCCAATTATTGATTTCTTACATTTTGTTTTAGAGGATTTTTAATTTTATGCTGCGGTGCTGCTGCATTTGGATAAAATATAGGATTGACAAGTCGTCGTCGTCGCCATGTCCCGTCGTGAGGTGAGTGACCACAAAGCTGACAAGACTCGGGTCATAATTATTTTAAAAGAAACCTTTTTTTAGAAATGTTGTAAAAGAGCAAGTTTAATAGGTCTCTGTTGTAAAAAAAATTTAGATTTTAGATTTTCCTGATTTTTGGATATGTTGTACCTTGAGATAAAAAAAGATGACAATTTTCT
>JAQIXA010002089.1:0-19784 GCA_034699045.1 Nanhermannia cf. coronata Gr-Ori-00579 | reverse complement strand
TATGCATGTAAGTTATACTACTGTGTGTCTATGACCTATATAAATAGGTTAGACTTTTGTGAATAGGCTAAAATAATGAAAAGGTAGGTAACGTATATATATACAGGTAGGGTAGGGTATCTAATGTAGGTAGATATTTTATAAACTCGTAGGTAAGTTTATACGGAGTAGCTAAAAAAATTGATGTATTAATTTATGATAAAAAAATAAAAAAAAATTTGTTCAAAATGTTATACCTTGTCAAGATAGAATGGTCCTTTGTCGATAAAAAGTCCAGGCATTCGATGTCCATAAGAAGGTCCAGCACTTCGTTTCTTCCTACTGGACAACTGGATCAAAAATGGTTGGAACCAAGTGTCACTTTGGACGAATTCTCGACCACCTTCCAAATCTTTCCTTGGTCTTGGTCCAGGATTTATAGCTGGGTTACTGTTCACAAATTGTTGTTGAATTTGACCTTGAAATTGACTCTGTTTCTGAGCCCTCACCTGACCTTGTTGTCCAGCAACTTGTCCAGGTTGTTGATTCACTTTTTTGATTCTGATTTTTCTCCTTCTAGTTGAATTGTTACTACCATTATTTGAATTTGCAACCACTGGAGTTTTCACTTGCTGTTGCTGCTGTTGTTGTTGCTGTTGTTGTTGAGGAAATTGTTGTACGAATGGTTGTTGCTGCTGAGGAAATGGGATAAAGGGGGATTGATGAAAATTTGGATGATTCTGTTGTAGTTGTTGTTGCTGTTGTTGTGGCCAGTTGTTGTTGTAGTTGACTACAGGTGGTAAAGTTGGATAGTTAGCACCAGGGTATTGTGACCCACCTCGTGAAAACATTTGACTTATCCGGTTCAAATATTTCTTCAAATTCATTTTGTACCTATTCATGTTCTGTTGATGAGCTGGATTAATACCATGAAGGCCATGAGGTCCTTGTGGTGGTCTTTGAGGACGATGCTTTGGTCGCTGTGGTCTTGGTTTAAAAAAGTTTTGCTGCTGGATCAAATTAGGACTCGGTCTGGGTGGATAGTTGAAAACCGTTGTTGTTGTATTTACAACATTATTCACAAATTGTTGTTTGTGTTGCTGTTGTTGTTGTATAGGGTTAGTGGGTATAACTTCATAAGAGATATTAGGACCAGTAGAACTTTGTTGTTCAGCACTTGAGGATTTGACACTTTGATGCGATTGGATCGATTGACTAGCAGCATTGTCTTGTGGAAATGTAAATTTTTGTTGTTGTTGTTGTTGTTGCTGTACCTGTGGTCTTTGACTCTGTAGGTAATTGATCGGCTGTTGTTGCTGTATAGGTATAATGGGCTTGCCACCAACAATTTGATTTTGTACATTATTACCGTGGAAAATCATATTGACCAATCTTTGAAAAATGGGTAGGGGTGGTTGAACATTTGGTAAATTTGGGTTAAAACCTTGCTGTTGATTCTGCTGGTAAAAACCTGGATAAAGTTGGGAAGGATGTCCTGGAACATAACCCTGATTCATCCCCATTTGTTGTATATGTTGTGCTACCTGCTGTTGTTGTTGTTGTTGTTGTTGTTGTTGTTGTTGTTGTTGTTGAGGAAATGACACAAAACCATTTTTCCCATCACTATCTTTTGAAACTTCAGCCGAATTTCCTACAATTTGTTGGAAATGCTGAGAAAGTGGTACTGGGCTCTCACTTGTACTTGAAGGGGATACATTTTGTTGTTGTGAATTTTGGGAAGTTTGTGAGAAAATGGGATCTGATGGTAAAAGTGGTCTAAATCCACCAGAATGGATTTTTATAAGTCTCCGATTGCCCCCTGAATTTTTAGCTTCGACAATCTTATCCTTGGTTTTCCCATCACTTTCCCCAGATGATAATTTCTCAGCATCCGGCTCAACTTCACTGGATCGATGGTTCCTCAAATTACCATCACCATCGATTTTATTATAAATAGGACTTTTATTACTACCAGAATTACCACTAATTGACTTATCACTTATATCCTCACCACTGGCACTATGACATGAAATGGCTATAATGAGCACTAGAACTAGAACAAGTCGACAAAGACTACAGGCCCTTTGTCTTGAGGTCATTTTAACTTTTCAGAAAAAAAAATTTTTTTATAAAAAAAACTCGTATTTATTTGTTCAAAATCATAATTTGATCGAAGACTACCCTTGCTTGATGCCACCAAGTCTCTCTTGATGTCCGAGAAATATCTTGACTTTCCAGACACTTTATTTATTATGATGATATATTTTTCAAGATTCGATTAGGATAAATTAATAGGTACAAATTAGTCAGTTTGAGAGTTAGACAGGTACTAATAGTGATTCAGTTGATTGAGGAAAAAAAAAGTTCTTAAGTTCACTGGAGCAAAAGTGTAATGAACAAAAAGGTACAGTCAAACGAATGGTTTTATGGGAATTAACCTTTGCCTTGATCTTCATATCATAGTTTTAGAAGAAAAAAAAATCGTGATTCTATAATCCTATATTTTATACGAGGATTTCATATGAAGGATTCTTCAATTCAAGAATCCTTTACTATTTCATATTCTTGTATATGCATTTCCTTATGTAGTCATACTCAGAATCAGAATATACCTACAGAATAGATAGGTATCAAAAAATATGGGGGTTTGTGAACTTTTAAACTTTTATAACACTTACCAGACTCTCGTTTACAAATATCAAATACACACATATAAGTACATACACACACACATACATACATATATACCTACAGAGTACATACATACAGATACAGAGTAGGTATTAGCACTAAATACCTAGTATGTATAATTCATAAGTACATGTGTTCTTCTGTCTTGATTCCTGATTTTTGCGATGGCAAATGAGAGCCAATGAAAAACCCCTGGCCCCTGATTAATATACAATTACAGATTACCTACTACTTTAAATAACTTGACCCAGGGTTGAAAAAATGAAAAAAAAATCATAATTTTTTTAAGGTTAGGACCTGCTAAAAAGTTTTCAAGTAGGGTACCCTACCTTATTTGATTTACTTAATGGCTATGTTATAACTGGGAAAAAGCTTTTGAAATCATTTTTTTTAAATTTTTAGTTTTTTTGTACGGTTATATATCCAGTAAACATAATGATCTGGCTATTTTCTAATTAGATTAGTCTAGTTAGGTTAGATTATACTAAAGAACTAGTGTATTTTTGAGGGTATCCTAAACTAACTCCTTAGCTTTCTGTATTAATTTCAATTTTTGACATTTTCTTTAAATTATAAGGTCAAATTTTTTTCAAATTGACATTTTGGTGATGATTTCGTGGCAACCCTGCTGCTCATTGTGTACAGTATGAAGTATGTATAAAAGGTTAATCCTGGGTTAGTTGTATAAGGCTTTACTACTACAACTATAACAATATACAGAATGTGTAGGTATAATATTATAAAGATATTGCAAATCTTAAATACTTTGATGAAATAATTTTATTTTGTAGCGTTAGTTGTACACATTACATAATACATACTAATACTAATAAGTGCTACATAATCTGGGCTTATTGGGAGAGACAGGTGGGACTTACTATACAAAAGTACAATACAATACACAAGTATGTACAACAATATTGGGCATTATAATAAGTAAGTAGTGCCAAATACTTGCAAGAAATAAGCGGAAAAACTTGTTTTTGACTCAAAACTCTAAATTTCACATTTTTCTTGAAAAAAACAAGCAAAATGATCAAGTCCTCAGTATTAAATTCCTCATAATATCAGAGGTAATCAAAGAGTCTAAAATTAAGTTTTTCAGAACCTAAAGTTTACAAAATCTCAGATTCTTTTAGGTATCTTATTTCTTGAAAATCCTAGACAATTCAATTTTCTGCACTTTTGTAGGAAATTTTGAAAAAAATTGTAAATTTTTGGGTCAAAATTGATGTTTTACTTGTCTGTTTTATGACTTAACTTATATTTAAATTTAAATTCTAAATGACTTGGGGCCGTTCATCACCTCTTTATCGATATCGTAAATTTTGATACACCCTTTTCTACTAGTTCTAGTCCTAATACCGATACATGTGTTCAGATTTCAGATATTTTATACACTAGTATTAGTGCTTATAAGTATACTGGTGCTGATATTTATTACAAAAAATACAGGTGAAGGTCTACATAAGGTTTACATAAGACTTTATGCAGATTTGCAGATTTTTATAATAATTTTGCTCATACACAGGTTCTACCTATATGTACACTATACACATATTCTGTAGATATCTACAATAAGTACCTACATATATGTGTATTTGGGTGTGGATTTAAATAGGTGAAGTTCAACCGAGTTTTTTGGGCCCAAAGCAGCATTTTATTTTATTTTATTTCATTTTTTTTTCTGAAAAAAAAACTTGAGATTTTTTGTTGATTTCTTGTGATTTCTGGCCTTAATAAGATGGTCTACTGACACTGACATGCTTTTTTGTTCATACTGCAGGCTACTATCATTTTTTACAAATTTTGAAGATACCTACCTATATGCTTTTGGTCACCTGTACCAGGACAAAATATGTCAAATTTTATCAAAATTTCAATAACAAAATGTAGGTACAGATTTTACAGCCCTAACTTTTTCAAAGTTTTTAAAAAATTTAGAAATTTTCTTCGCAAAAAAACTATCAAAATTTTTATAAATTCGAAAAGTGAAATTTTAGCGTACCTATAGGATAGTCTATATTATTCTGAAATAGTGGTATTCTTATCTCAATTTTCTCAAAATATCGACCTATCAGTATAATTCGAAACCTGAGATTTCGTCCACTTGAGAACATTGTTAGAATTCTATCGAAAGTTGATACATGAATATCATTACGGATATATACCTAAAATATTTGCAAAAAAGACAATTTTTTTGGTTTTTTGGTACAAATTTTAAAGCTAAATTAGATATTTAATAAAAAAAAATAAACTAATTTACACCAAAAATATAAGGTAAATTTAACCAAAATAGAGATGAGATTAAATCGGAGCCTCTATTTAAGAAATTTAAGAAATTTGTAGCGTTAAAAGAGGTTTAAAAAAGCTTCTAAAGTGCCTTAAAAATGGTTTTTTGAGCTCAATTTTACTATTTGACAATATAGGAAATGATATGGTACTATAGTATAGAGAAGAATGTACTTATGAGGCTGACTAATAAAGAAAAGGAAATGAAGTAGACTAGCAATTTTGTTGAGGATTTTAAATATAATTTCTTAAAAGTTTCAAAAGTTATAAAGTGCTAGTACTAATACTAGTAGGTACAGTCTAGTAGGTGTAGATTTGTGAAGGATACTTGTAAGATATTAAGTATGGTAAAAACGGTATCTTCCACTTTTTTCGGAGAAATTGGGTCATGTGGGTGACTCTTATGCAAAAAGCGATAAATTTCTGTATAATTGCAAATAATCCACTGACCCATAGCTTTTTTTACATAACCAAAAAACCACCTTATATACATACACTATATAGTATCAGGTTTAGGTTTGAATAAACTAAAATGAAATAAAACAAAAAAGAAATAAAATGAACTTGATATTCCTGATTCTGCAAATTTGATAAGAAAAAATATTTAGGGAAATTCTCTACTCTACTTTGAAGGATTATCAAATTCCCTATACGAGTAATATGATTTCTATCATGGCATTTTTTGCGTACATTTAGAACATTAAGAATATCTAAAGCTTATACCTATATAGGTACCTATGTAAATTACCTTTAGGTTTACTCAATTTTCGATAAAATAACTTAACAAAATTTGAAATTTTTGAAATTTTTCTACGTATTTTCTATTGTAAAAATCTATGTATGTACTTATTTAAATAAAAAAGCTCCTAAAAATTTAGCCTAGAAATTTTACTTAAGTTACAGAAAACAGAATACAGAATTGTCATTTTCTTTATCAATTTGTCATTTTACTAAGGTCTTTTAGTCTGAATTTCAGACCTCTAGGTCAACCTCTGATTATGACTACATGGTTATGTAGCCATAACCATGTAGCTATGAAGCATATCTATCAGTATATTCTAATACATACTAATTTTTTGAGTTTTTAAAAAATCTTCGTTAGGACCCTACTTATTTCAATAATTTCGAAAATTTTAGCCTAAAAATTATACTACCTTACGTAAACGTGAATACAAAAAAATGGTTTTTAGATTATTTTATCTTTTTGCCTATCCAATATTAGTTCATTTATTAGTCAAAATTTCATATCAACTCTGAAATCAACTTCACTATACTACCGATATGTAGCTAAAAAAATTTCTCAAAATATCTGCCTATCAGTATGATACAAACAATTTTAACTTACAATTAGTATTAGTTATAAGATTTAAGGGTGTTTATATTCGTAGTCATTTATATGCTTCAGTTTACAAATAATTTTCTCTTGATACTAATAATCATCATTTAAACTTGTAAAAGCTTTAATATTAGATTGAAAAAATCGCACTTTTAGGTCAAAAATTGAATAAAATGTCATACAAAAAGTGATATTGGTACTACAGTATATGTAGGTATTTCCGCTTGTATTACGCACCTGGATTAGAATAATTATTCAATAAATTAATAATTATGTATCAATATGTGCAATAGGGTATTATTATTTATGTAAATATGCAATGACATGTTTATTTTATGATGTCATACTCCATAATTGAGCAATTGAGTCAAGTCGATATCGATTTTGATATTTCATAGTGAAAGACTCTCAGTTTCAAATTCTCAAAATAAAAAGGACCTAAGGTATATTAGATTAATATTGATCGAAAATATTTCATTTTATAGCAAATAATTCAAGTAAGTTACCTTCTAGTACTATGTAGTCTTTAGTACCTTAGTATTTAAAATATTGTAAATTTGACATTTTAAAATTTAAAACTAGATAGGGTACTTGTGTATAAGTACTAGGTCTATACTGTAATATAGTAGGGTACTTTGTATTAGATAAGATAGTCAAAAGTTCTCAACATAGTAATATGTAAATAAGTGGCAAAAATATTTTTCAATTAGCTTTACCTTGAAATTTATCAAGTTGTATAAAGTACAAATTACATATACGAGTATACAGTAGGTATAGGTATACCGATATTAAAATTTATAATAATAATATATTTCAGTATCTCTAAATATAGTTTTAAAATTTATATTAGAAGCTGCATACTATACATACTAGGTAGGTATATTAATTTAAACTTTCAAAAAAAAGTAGAACCATAAAGTTATATAATGATTATCCAGTCAGTCGTATAACAATTACTCGTAAAAACATGTGTGAGATTTTAAAATTTATTTTAACTACTCAAAAGTAGTTTCACTCATTTATTTCAAGTTTTCTAATTTTATATCAGATACTTTTGACATTCCTTCAAAATTTTGAAAAATTTTGTAGAAAATGTTAGAATATCGATTGAGTACGAGGGAAGTTGATCCAGAGGCGACCGAGTTGAGGCGAATTCAAACTTTGGGATCTTTTAGACAGAGCAAAAGATACACAAATAACAATACTAATGACCAAAAAGGTAATTTTTGTAAATTTTTATCCATTTATTTCAGTATTTTTAAGACATAAATACATGACATGTGACCTTTATAAGTGTCAAAATAACTAATTAACAGTACAATCAATACTCTAGAAATTTTTTTTGTAAGAATTACTGAGAAATTTTCAAATTATGAGCAAATTTTTAGTTATATTTTGAATTTTTTGTGACCAGAGAGTTGATATTTAGGACCTAGAGGTCTGAAAATTTATGATTAGTGATACAAGTTTGATATTCATACATAATTATTGTTTATAAATGTATAAAATTAATTACATAATTTGATTCATTTTTTAAAATACTAAATAACTGCAGTAATATATGTAGTATCTACCTATTTGATTTAGAGATATTTAAACTTTTTAAAATCAATAAACCTACATTACTCTAGTAGGCGTTTCACAAATACTTGTAATCTAAATAAATGATATATTTTATATTTCTATTTTTATGTTGTTATTTAAACCCAATTTAAAATTAGATGTTTCTTATATACAGAGGTTTAAAGCCTTATAGAGAGGTTTCCAACTATAAAATCCAGTCGATTACAAATTAATTTCTTTCAATTATAAAGTATCTAGGCATATATACAGATGACTAGTGGTTAATTTAATGACTTATTTATCATTTAAAATTATTTTTATCTTGATTTCATAGTTCCCTTATACTTGTAAGTATATTTATAACTAGAAAGTTGAAATTTGGGTTAAAGTTATAAAATCCTTGATTTTATAAAGTCAAAATTTATCTTTAGAATTAGGCATATAGAGATATTGGTACTAGAGTTTAATCTAGCACCAATCTCTATTTTGGTTGAATTTACCCCTATACACTTGGTCTATCTTAACTCCTGTATGAAATTAACCCAAAATTTTTAAAAATCCTAACTTAACTTAACTTAACCTAAACTAAACTGAACTAAAAAAAATTTGGGTTAATTTCGTACAAATCATACAGATATAGTTATATCTAGACCTAGATCATAAATATAGAGGTAAATTCAACCAAAATAGAGATGAACTTAAACTTTAATCATTAAAAAAATTTAAATTTATTAATTTTTTTGAAATTTTTAGATACAGTTGATGGTGCAAGTGTCGAATATGAACTTCAACCTGACTCAGAATCGATACAAAGTCCGAGACATGTCACAAATTACCCGTTTTTTATCATCCCTACTGCTAAAGCAGGTATGAGCTGGCATTTTATACTTAAATTTTTTTTTAAATTTTGAAAATTTTGAAAAATTTTGTAAATTTTTTTTGTTTTAAAGCTTTCCACAGACCTGAACAAAAGTACACTAAAGATCCTGAGAAAGGATTACAAATTAAATGTAACATCTCTGATTTAATCTCTATTTTGATTGAATTTACCCCTATAATTTTGATCTAACTTTACCACTGTATGAAACTAACACAAAATATTCTTTTATATCCTCACCCAAACTAAAAAAAAAAAAAAAAATGGCTTAATTTTATACAGAGGTAAAGCTAGACCAAATATATAGAGGTATATTCAACCATACCATAATACAAAAAGAGATGAAATTAAATTTAATTAGTCTTCTTTTTTTTAGTAAATTTGGATGTTGGTTATTATTTTTCTTGGCTTGAGAGATTTATATGGCTAATTATGGCTATTGGGATTATTTGGGCTTTGTCTTACAATTTTACTAAAGCTAACAGGTAAGTAGGTATTCAATTTTTGAAAAATTTGAATCAATTTAAGAATCAATTTAAATTAAGAATTTAAGAATTTGAATCAATCAATTTAATTATGACCATAATACCTATAGGTATTATGGTCATATAAAACATTTCAAGTACCTACATACCTGCATTACCATGTAGGTAGCTTCCGAAAACAGGATTTCCAAATTACTAAAATGGTTCAGAACTATCCCTAATCTACACCTATTTATTTACACATTCTTTGAAAATGTATTTTGCTAGATCGATTGACCATGTAAGTACATAATATACACTATATGATATGTACGAGTAAGTATGTAGGTATATGCACCAATGCAATATAATATTAAGACAAATCGAAATGCCGAAAGTTCGTACCTTGTAAAAATTTGCACAAAATTTTTTGTTTTAAACTGAATACCTTAAATAGAATATGGTTATCATTATGATCTACCACAAATATTCTTGTCAAATTTTACAAGTAAATACAAGTTGATATGTGAGATTGAAAAAAATGGTTTTCCAGAGCTGAAAAAATCTTTCAAAAAATTAATGTAATGTTTACCTACTTTTTCTAAATTCTAGCGAATACTGCTTCATAAACGGGGAACAAATCGTGCCCTTCAACGTCCTGCCATCCCTGTCCAGGTCGATGAGCTCGTTCCGGGTGGGAACCTTCCTCTGGACGATGGCCATGGCCATCATCTTCGTCTCGAGGATCCTCTCAAACTTCTTTCTTCACAAATTATACACCACCTGGTACGAGTCCTCCAGACTCAACAGGCTCTTCCTCTTTATTGCCTATCACCTGGACAACCTGGAAATCCTCACCCTCCTCATGATTCCAGCCTACTCACTCGACTGTGACGGTGAAGCCCATACCCTCTTCTTTGCACTCTTCCTCGCCCTCACCTTGGTCGCACAATTGTGTCAATTCCTCACAAAATTCCTCAAGAGAAAGCATGGCCTGATCCTCAATGACTCGGACATATCGTCATATTATCGTCACATTGGCATACTATTTTTACTTCAAATCGGATTCGTAATCTGGATGGCCACTGGCTATCTACTACACTCACATATTTGCAAAGACTTATTTTATTCATTATTCACCCTGGGTGAGTATATTACTGTCATCATCAATGTTAGGTTTAAACGGGACACTGTCATTTTTGTCAAATAAAAACTCAAATTTTGTCAATTTTTATACTTTATAATATCCTACCTATTTAAATATATAAGAATTTTACTTTCAATCATTTCATATCATTTGGTCAGTTGATCGATTGACTTTAGGTCAAATTTTGTCGGCCTTTTGTACCTTGCCAAAACCTTTTTTGGTACTACTGATTCTGATAGGTTCAGAATACAGATATCACGACTCAAGTTTACGATAATTTTATCTCAATTTTGGTTTAATTTACCCCTATATTTTTAGTCTAACTCATGCAGAGATGCAAAATCCCTGCATGATATTAAGCTAAAATTTAAAAAAATTACCTAGTTTATGCCAAAGATATAGAGGTATAATGATAAGTTCAACCAAAATAAGAATTAGAATAAATCAGAGTCTATTAATACTAACCCTAAGTATTAGGTACGATATTAGGTTAGGACATTTAAAAAAATTATTTTCATTGCATAGCTTATTCTTATTAGGTAGTTGGTCGAAAGAACAAAGTTTCAAAAAAATATGCATTTGAATAGCTGTATTTGTTCGAAAGATCAAAAGTTCGATAAATTTTAAAAGACATAAAAAAAACTATAAAAAGTAATTTTACATAGAGTACTGATACATATTAGGCAATTTGAATTTGAATCTATTGAAGTATTAGAAATAAAGCCCTTGGATTTGGATAACCTCTATCTCGATATATCCAAGATATTTTCAAGCAAATATAGTAAAAGATTCATTCGAAAATAGACAGATTTTCCAAATCAAAATTTGCTCGGACTATCCCTAATCTACCATTAGCTAGGCATAGATTTTAAAGCTCAAGCTCAAAATAATATAAGTAGCAAAAATAACATGTACATAATAGGTATAAATAACATGTATAACATGTATATAATTGATAAGTCGTATCCTTATCATTAGTGTAGTATCAGTAGTCAAATCAGTATGTAAGTACCTACAAATACTTATTTTGAAAATGAATCAAATTACCTATTCAAAATGCTTATCTCTATACATAAGTATTTACAATTTTATGATAATAATTCTTTGAAAATAATATCCATATACCTTACATAGTAATATAAGTCCAGTAATGGACATAATATGCTTGTCTTTGAACATATGTATACCTATACAATATACTGTAATTTGGCTTATTTATAGTCACAAAACAAAATTAAGTCATTAAAACAAATCTAATGATAAGGCATTTTTGATAAAAATTCAAACTTCAGCATAATTTAGGTTTCAAATTGTAAGTATTGTCGACTATTATACAAATAAACTATTTTCTTTGTGTAGGTACTCTACTAATCCTAAGTATAAAATGTAAAAATTACAACTAATTAGTACTATTTATGTATGGTACAACGTATAAGGTAGTATGGTGCATACAACCTTATATTAGGTAAATGACTTTAGTTTAACCTTATCCCTATTTAGGTAGAATTTACCTCTAAATTTTTGGTCTAACTTTACCTCTCTCTGTATGAAATTAACTCAATATACAGATATTTTTAAATCCTAACCCAAACTAAACTAATAGCTAAAAAAATTTGAGTTAATTTCATACAGAGGTAAAGTTAGGCCAAAATATAGGGATAAATTCAACCAAAATACACAAATTACTCTATAAATGCTATAATACTCTTATATTAGGTAGGTAGGGTACTATAGGTATTAAGATACAGAGTATGTATCTGTAGGTATCTAGATCTGTAACTTTTAAAATATATGAAAGCTAAAAGTATAGAGAACAAGTCTATAAAAGTTGAAAAGTGTATTTGAGTGTAGATTTGAATTTGAAATTTGACCTCGATTTCAATTCTCAGCTCTCGGCAAGTGCAACTGTGTTTAAAAGCTTTATTTTCCTAATTTTTTTAACTTAATTTTAACATTTTTTTGTTGATAAAATGTCAACAATTATTCAAAATGTTCAAAATGGACATTGTTTAATTAAAGAATTTATTGCTGGGTCGAAATATGTCAGTTTGTCCATAGAAGGTTGTAATTTGTTTCCAACTTATCCATTTAAAGTCAAAATTTCAATCATTCAAATTGGTGTTAATGAAAATCAAATTTTTATTTTTGATATACTCACATGTCCAGATCTAATTCAGCTCTTAAAACCAATTTTGGAGTCTGTTTTTATTATTAAGGTAATAAGAATATATCCCTACATTTATTTTTACAATTTAGCACTTACATACAGTTCAAGTACATTTTCATTAAATTCTGTATACAGAATGCAGAATGCAGAGTAGTTTTAAAATAAGTTGGCAAAATTAAGATTTTGAAAATCTATTTTAAAACAATTGAATTAGGTAGAGCCATACTTATATACATACTAAAATATAGTATCCTGCTTATTAACTGATCAAAATATTTCGGATATAAATTTTGATTACTCTTTTATCACTTTTTGGTCAATTTTTGGTCATTTTAAATTTGAATCGTAATCAAAAACTTCAAAATCTCAATTACCTATACAGTAGTAAAGTAGACATTTAAGTATTTTAGGTAGATATAGGGTACCCTACTTACTTATTTAAATTTAAAAACCACAGAATAGCACCTACGCTTTTCAGTTTTTTAATTATTTTTCTTAATTTTTTAGGTACTTCATAATCACAAAGAAATGCAAGCAAGTCTTTCAAGTCAGTTTCAAATCAATTTAAGAGGAATTTTTGACTGGAAATTTGCAGTTGGATCACCATTTAATTCGAATGACAATTATGATTTGTCATTAGTCTGTAAATATTATAGTATTACTATAAGTGAACTCAATCAGGTCAGAAAAGGACTAAGATACTGGCTCTCAAGGCCACTAACTGAAGAAATGCTGAACATTTCCATTGAAAAAGGTCAAATTTTATGGCAAATTTTTCTGAAATGTTGCAAAAGAACACCTATTCATAATCATGATCAGATAATCATTCAACAAGAATCGACAAAAGTATCCAAAGTTAAGGCTAGGGCTCGCCGTGTGATCTTAAAACCAAATGAACCTATCCTAATCAAATCAAAAATTGACGGTCAAACTCAGCTGGAGATGATCAAGTCATCATTGAAAAGTATTTGTGTCGACTGGGGTCAAGCTCAAATTTCAGGAAAATCCATAAAACTTATAGCAATTGGAACAAATAAAAATACTTTTATTTTTGATATCAACTCTTTACCAAAAATTCTTCCAGATATCAAAAAGATTCTCGAGTCGGATTGTTTGACAAAAATCATTTTTGGTCAACCGGTCAATGAACTGAAGAATTTATACGGAATCCAAATGGTTGATGTCTTTGATTTAAAGACTCAATTTTGTAAAATAATTCCAAATTGTGATAATTTAAACTTGTTTGAAATGTGTCTCAAATTTAAGTCTGACATTCCAAGAGATTTGATCCAAACGTTAAATTCTGCAAGTGACATTTTGGGCTCATTAAGTGCTCATACAAGACTTTATTTTTTTCTTTTTGAGAATCTGAGAAAAGTTTTCATTCATGATCATGATCAGAGTAATGGACAATTAAGTCAACAAATTCCAAATCCTGTGAATTTTGAGCCAGTTCCACTTCTGGTTCCAATTTCTGTACCATTTCAAAATTTGCAAATTACCCAACCGAAAAGCACCGTCGTAAATGGAACCGAAAAGACAGGAAATCAAGAAAATAGCAAAATAACCAGTAAAAATGAAGTGGTCTTATATCATCTAGGGGAAATTATGAACAAAATGATGATTTTAAATCCGGATTTAAATTCAATTATCAAAAATATCCTGCCAGTTTTACCACCAAATTTTGTCCCAAATGTTGACATAATTGTTCAAAATCTAAGTCTTGTGACGAAATTTTTTGTGGAAAGTAATGTAACAAATGTCCAGGTTCATCTGATGAGCAAAAAAGTTTTAAGTTTTGATTGCAAAATCTCAAAGGATTCGAAAATCTCGCTACTTCTTATTGGAACTGAGGAATTTGTGTATATTATTGATATGAATTCAATTACTAGCTCAATGTCTCAAATTTTGAACTCAATTTTACAAGATAGTTCAGTTCTAAAGGTAATTATAAATTATGAAATAATTAAAAAACTACTAAAGTTTAATGTAATTCCATTTTGGTTGAACTTTCTCCTTTATTTTGGTCCAACCTTGTATGAAATAAATCCAAAATTTTTAGATATTACACAATATGGTAGGTTAGGATTTAAAAAATTTTGGGGTAATTTTCTAAAGGAGTAAAGTTAAATCAAAAATATAGGGGTAAAAACTAAAATAGAGATGACATTAAATCGGAGCCTTAAAAAAATGTAATTTTGTAATTACATACGAGTACCTATATACTATGAAATGAACGTAATTTAAATTCCATATTTTATTATAGGTTGGCTTTAAATCGACAGAAATGAGGAAAATGCTTAAAGATCAATTTCAAATCACAGTTAAACCCATCCAAGATTTGGAGAGCAGCAAAAAGTCTGTCATTAAATCTATATTTGTATCGCTGAGAGAAGTTGAGATGCTGGTAAAGTTTCAAAATTCCAAATTTTATACACTTTCATTATGCATAATGTAAAATGTAGGTATGTTTTTTGTATCAGATTGAAAGAGCTTGTTCGATTGATTGGTCTATATTTCCTTTGAGTAAAACTTGCAAACTTCTGGCAGTTCAAATGACTTCACTTTTAATTCAAAATTATCAAAATTTTGGAAATACTCCTCAAAATATTTCTGGAAATATTCTTCAAAATTCTGCTCAACAATCGATGCCACCACAACCTAGTATTAATTCAGTCGCAGTTCAGTCAAAAGATGACCAAGTTATCCCTACTATTATAACTGCTACCACTGCTAATGCAAATCAATGCTTAATTGGTCAAGAAATTTCCATATTAAGGTATTTTTAATAGTAATTTTCTAATATTTATTGTAGATACATGTAGTTACATATTGTCAAAAGTTTTCAACTCTTTTTTTAAATTTTTATATAGGGAAATCATCAAAAATCCAGATGATTCTACAATCCTCCAGAACATTGATCAATTACACAAATCTATCGAGCAACTCTCAAAACTTTTACAAAATTCTTCCAAAATTTCGAAAAATCAAAATGGAGTTGAAGAAAATCTTGAATATGAGAACAAAGAGGTTCAAACGCATTTTACAGGCTCAATTTTTGGGTCAAAATTTTATCACGATGAAGCTTAATTTTCGGTGATTCTTTCGCTGTACTTGTACTTAATATATAATTAACTAACTTTATACATACCTAATTCTAATTCTATGCTCAATTTGTTATAATTATAATTATACAAAAAGTAAACTCTTATCTTTCTTATTTACCTAATAGGGTTAGGGTTTATTCAATAATATAGAGGTAAATTAACTCCATAAAAAACAATAAATTATTTCTATAAAAAATGTACTACTTACATAATAATATTTAAAGATACTTTGAATTTGAATTGATTTTAAATAAAGTCTATTTAATTAACATTTGTGTAGGTACTAAGGTACATATTTCTTACATTTTCGATCCAATATTACGCATATTATTTAAAAATTAAGGCCAAAAACGAGATTTTCATAGCTGAAAAGTAAAAAGAAAAATGCGTCTCTTGCTATACCCCCCTATTTCATTTACCGAAAAGTTTTTACTTTTTTTGGTAGCTGAAATCCTGTATCTGAGTTTTTGTTGATCGAAATTGAAAATTTCATTTTTTTAAAGATGCATGTCATAGGCTGTCTACCTATTTTATTATATCGAGAGAATTCAGACTCTGAATTCTGAATTTTATTTTCAGAACTCAATTCAGAATTCAGAATGAATTCATATTCAGATCGATAATTTAGGTATTTTTTTTAGATATTTTAATTACAATTAAAATTAAAATGAGTAAGTGTCCAGAACAGGAACCTGGACCATCGTCCTCGAAAAAGGTCAAAATGACTGATAATTTGACATCCATTTACAGTGATAATGAACTTATTCGAAAAATGTCTGAAGCTTGGAGAAATAAGTGTAATTTCAAAGGTAAGGTAATATACTTAAATACAAATTACAGTTAGATAAACTTACATAATAAGGTTCAAAGTATTTAAAAAAGAGATGAATCTCTTTATAAGGTACTCATTTATTTGAGCAGAAGTATAATAAAAGTACCCTTATAGAGATAAACAGACATACAAGTAGGAGGTTTTTGGTGGTGCAATTATATAATTGACACTTGCCGGTAGCCGGTTGCCTTATTTATAAAATACAAACTTAGTGACAGTGGACCCATGGCCCATGTCATTGTCAATGTCATAGTTTTAATTGTTGACAGCTAGGATCTGATTATTTACGTAGATACACTTATTAAAATGTATTTTAAATGAAAAGTTAAATCTTTATGTTTTACTGTAATTCATCTAACTAATAATAATATAATTAGCTAATTATTTGGAACTTTTGACTCTAGATGAGAACGTGGAAGTTGACCAGGAGCCCTTTAGATATGTCCAGATGAAGAATCTCCTACAAGAAGAATTTCTTGAGAAATTGTACGAACATTTTGATGAGAAGAAAACAAACCTGGTTAGTAAAGTGTCCGACCTCTTCCAGTTCACACAGTCTGATGACCTGACTAAAATGGACCATATGACCTTTTTGAAGTAAGCTTATCATTTATATTTATTATGGGATTTTACTTATTGGGTTTGGCTCTCTATAAATTGACATTTTAATTTAATATTTAATAGAGAGCTTTTTACTGAGAAACTGTACCCAATAGTTAAAAATATTACTGGACTACCATTAAATGATGGTGAGGTTGATATGTTCTTCTCGATTTATGAAAAAACCGGTG
This sequence comes from Nanhermannia cf. coronata Gr-Ori-00579, assembly GCA_034699045.1. NCBI lineage: Eukaryota > Metazoa > Arthropoda > Arachnida > Sarcoptiformes > Nanhermanniidae > Nanhermannia > Nanhermannia cf. coronata Gr-Ori-00579. Next base: position 2,538 of record JAQIXA010002089.1, on the reverse strand, counting down.
AGTAAGCTTAATAATGAGCTATATATTCAATTAAATTCATTTAGCTCAGCTCTTAAAAATCAAATTTTGAACTCAATTTTTTTACCTTTTGTAAAGTTAGTTCTAAATCGAGCTTACCAAATCTGAATTAAATGAATAGATCATATTTTAATATTTTAACATAATATTTTTCTTTTACTTGTTTATTGTTTAGACTTTTTATTATGTCATGATGATGAACTTGACTCGAGAAGAATTGCCTTCATCCTATACTTGAATATGAATGAATGGGAGAAGGGTTTTGGTGGAACACTTGACTTTTATGGCTCAAATGGCAAGCCTTTAAATTTTTTTATTTAACATAATTTGAACTTAAATTAAATATTTCGTTATTCTTTAATTTTAGATGACTGTTTTCCAACTGTGATTAAAAAGCAACTGTGTCCAGAATTGAATAAGTTTGTGTTCTTTGAAGTCAGTGCAAAATCATTTCATCAGGTGAGTTTCATATATAATGGGCATGAATATAGGTCATTATTAAATAAATAAAATTACTTTTTATCTATTGAAGGTTGCCGAAGTTTTGCATGATGGTGATAAAAGACTAGCGCTCTCAGGATGGTTTTATGGAACACCATTACCAAGACCAGAAATCAAAATCCCTCAAGATAACAAATTACAAATATCTGAATTCTTAATCAGCAATGCCAATGCTAATAAGGTAAAGTTATTCTTTTTCTTTAGTTTCATGGTTTTAGTTAATTTAATTAAAGATAGCAGTAAGATGATATGAAAAGTAATTATAATATGGATGGTTTTTATTTAAGGACCTTGAATTTAAAGATGAATATATGAAAGAAGAGAATCAACAAAAAATAAATGAGCAATTAATGAACGAGTCGTATATTTTGATGTCAGAATTTTTATCCCAAAAATCCTATACAGCTCTATATGAGAATATTTTAAAAATGAAGGATAATTGGATTGATGTTGGACCAGCTAATTTAAAGTCATATAAAATCCTACCACCAACTGAATCAGCAATTTTATTTCCTTATTTTCAATCAAGTGAATTTATCAAGTTTATTGAAAGTGTAACAGAATATGAGTTGAAAGGTAAGATTTATTTTATTATACTTTACAAACAATGAGTATGATCTATTCTTTTATTTCAACTATAAACTCAATTTTGACTTCAGTTTTAAGTTTTTCATTTTAAAAAATATATCTAAATTTAAGACCAAGACTAAAGTAGTGATGTTACAGCTAAATTAAATGAATAGTGAATAGACTAACTTGAGTAAATATTATTATAAATATAATTTACCTTTATTTATGGTTCTTACTTTATTCAGAATCTGAAGTTACTCACTCTTTAAGAAAATATTCTCATAAAGACTACGAACTTTTAAAATCAACTTCTAATTCAACCATACAAAATGGCAGTTTGAATGATACAAATATTGATGATCAGCAAATAATTGATATTATTTATTTCTTGGGAGAATGGGACGATGAATTTGGGGGTCTCGCAAACTATTTTGATGAAGAAGGAGAACAGGTAAAATACCTAAAACTTCAATTAACTTCAATTAAAAAGACAAAAAGCATATTTCTTAATAAATCGAACTTATTTTTTTTAAAGCTCATAAGTGTAACACCAACAGAAAATTCACTAGCCATTATAGTACGTGATTCATCAGTCAAATCTTGTGTAACCTACATTAATTGTGAGTCTGGTGATTTATCTTTTTATGCATTTGCTGCTACATTTTATATTCAAACACCACCCGAAGACTTGTGAACTTTCATTTCATTGCTATTTTGTGTTGTGATTGTAATATACCTTAAATGGATAATAATCAATGAAATGAATAAAATTGATAATCAAGTAATTATCATAACAAAATCATAAAAATTAAAATCTCCATTTATAAGTATTTACTAAACATAAACATACTGATATACCTACTCGTACACTTACATATAAAAATAATATAGGTCACCTATTTTGGTTCAAGTTATAAGCTTAAGATTAGATTGTGTTCAACATCAAAATAAGGATATTAATATAATATGTATCTGTCTCAAAAATTTTAATTTAAGTAATTGATTTAAAAATTCCCATCTAGCAAGTCATGAAGGGTTTCGTAAATAATTAATTTTCAATATTTTATATTGCAAATATAACACTTAACTTGAGATAAATAGGTAGGTAGGTAATAGGTATATTTTTAGTTTAACTTATATTTATATTTAAGTTAGGTACATAGATAGTTGAATTTGGATTTTTAAATTCTATTAAAGTAAAGTAAACTTGATATTTTTTATGATTAGGACCGAATTTAATTACAAAAATGAAAAATCTTTATAAGATACTATTTCTACAGTTAATTTGTACAACTGGAATTTTCTGTAAAACTGAGCTTTATCTCAAAAATTTGAACATTTGGTCGAATTCTTTCAAATCTCGAAATATCTTTATATTTGCCGAGTTTGAATTTTATTCTGGTTTAAACTTCCAAGATATTTCAATCCCTTTTGTAATCTATGATTACA
>JAQIXA010002088.1:0-19788 GCA_034699045.1 Nanhermannia cf. coronata Gr-Ori-00579 | reverse complement strand
AGAATGTATTCACAAAAAGAAAGAATTTTCGCTAAAGCCCCGTATAGCAGTCGGCGAAGCCGACTGATAGACTTGTATGTACTATTATGAGTAGGTAATATAAGTAGGTATTATAAGTAGGTACTATTATGAGTAGGTAATATATCTTCTATATCGACTATTTTAAAGTCCAAAAATTCTATTTCTAATTCTAACTAACTATGGTCTAAATTAAAGTATATTTAATAACAAAATAATATGTATTACTAAAATTTTGAGATATTTTTATAATTTAGTAATTTCGGAACTTACAGACATTATAGACTACAACAGTATTTACCAGTTTACGAAGTTTAGAAATCACTGCCTATAATATAATAATGTATTTTTTAAAGTTTGGATAAATATAGGTACTACAATTTTTGGAAAGAATAGGTACCTTATAGAGAGATATGGCTGTAGATGCATAAATGGCTAAAATAAATATAATTGTCAAAATCCTATTAATTAAATATTCTCGAGTGATTTATATCATATACCTATATATTCAGCAGATCGAGAATTCGTATGATTTGCATAATACAAAATATGTATCTATAAATTTTATTCGACATGAAACAAGATACATACCTATATTAATATTAATATTGCATTGAATACAATAATAGGCTTAATAAGGTTATAGACGTAGGTAATTTTTATATACTTAATTGTAGTTATAAACTTAAAATTTTATCCACTGTCTTGAATTTAAAATAGAGTATAATTAAGGAAAATTATATAATAAATATTTAAATTGCTATTTAATATATATGTATGCACTATGCACCTGTAGATAATATAGGATAATATAAAGTTATAATATTATTTAGATTTAGAAGAGATACCCTACCTGAGATATTTGAGAAAAGGACAGGTGATACCTACATAAATTAAACACATAAATTCCCAATAGATATCTAGTAGGGTACATAAGCTGTAAATTATAGGAAAATAATAATTATACTTGAATAAGTAATAAACTCTAAAATATTGAGTATTAATATGTATCCTACTTTAGTAGGGTACCTATTTATCTAATAAATTGGTAAATTATTAAACATATATGCCTGAAATAGTATCAAAATATTAAGACATAATCACTAAATTAATAACACGATAACAAGGGTTTTTAACAAAATAATAAGTTGAACTTTTTGATTTATGATTAGATTCATAATTAAACTAACACATATAATAGTAGTTTTAATATTAAACTAACTCATTAAACTTATCCATAAGATATTGAGATATTGTAAAGAAAACTTACACTCGCTCTACTTTTATTTTCTTCATTTGCGAATGAGAATAAGAATTTGAAGAACAAGATGGTCCAGAGAATTTTGAACTAACCTTTTCACTGCCCTTGTATTTGTCATCTCGATCTCGATCTTTCTTTTCTCGATCTTTCGATTCGTCCACTTTGTGAGGCTTAGAATTAAATTGAACCTGGATTCCTGAATCAGAATCAGAATCATCTTTGACATCTGGCTTTTCTTCTATTTTGATCTCGATTTTAGGTGGTGCTAGCCCCAACTCGACTGCCTTTATAGCCTGTTCTTCACGGAATTTCTTCCTCTCGGACTTTGAAAGACCCCTCGGGACATACATAATGAGATTATTGTTTAATTTAATATTGGGGTCATAGCCTTGAATTTCTTCTAAGCCTTCCCAATCTTCCTCATCCTTTCCCTCAGCATTTTTCTCCATTTCTTTTCTAGATCTCTTCGATTTTGATGATTCAGGTTTTATATCATTCTTTAATTCTTCAGCATCTATTAAAAATAAAGATATCCCATTATTTACTTAATACGTATTATACCGTATAATACGTGTATATTATAAAAATAACTAGTGAACATGAACAATGGACCATACCTATATGTACATAAGTCAACTGTTCATAAGATTTTTGAGCCATAAGATAAGTCACAAATTATCATTACAATACTTACTATTAAAATGATAGCTGATATGCTGGATAACACGATATTGATCTGGGCAGGTTTTTTCATGGCATTCTATCTCTGGAATATGCACTGTCAGATAAATAAAGGGAATATATTAGTCTTTGTCCTTGGTATGTGTATATGGTAATTAATATAAAATATAAATAGATAAGGCTTACTTCTGTGTAAATCGTTATATCTGCAGCTAACAATCGAAGGCTGTTGTCCTTTTATTTCACATTCTTTAAGATAACTCCTCCGACATTTATCCAAATGAGTAAGAAATCGCTTATTTCTGAGGAAAAAACACACACTTAAAAATATAAAATGAACATTAAAAAATAGAATTTAACTTACGTGATTTGGTGTGAGATGTTATAAGGCTATATAAAATGGAACAAAAAATAAACATAAATTCGTAATTAAAATTAGGTCAAATATTTTTATTTTATGTTATAAACTTACACATTCTACAAATTCTTCTCCTTCATAAAGGTTAAAGGTTGGTGTATAGGATCCAGACATGGTAATGATATCTCGAGTCTTATCTCTATCACCAGTCCAGAACTTTATTTATCTTGATAGAGATATGCAAATCTGTAAAGTATGCAAAAATAATAGATTAAAATTCTAAAAATTTCATAGTTTCACAATTTTTGCCATAAAAAGACAAAATTTGTAATTTGTAAAGGCTAATATATAGTAAAATATATAGTAAAATATAGTAAAATATTATTTACCTATTTAAATGTCCCAAGAACTCCTTAACTAAAATCCAATTAATTATTTCGTAGTTTTACAAGTTTCAATTAAAAATCGATAAATTTTTAAACTGGAATATTCAGTCCCAATATTTCAATGATAAAATATTCTTTTAGTTTTAAACCCTAGAGCTATTCAGCATTCAGCCTTGTACTACTGACTACTCTATTCTGTATAGCTATTTTGCTTTCTACTTTCCAAGCAAACTCTAAAATAATTCTTATCTCTAAAATCCTACCTATACCTAGGTACTATCAGTTCAGAGTTCAGATTTAGGTAGGTTCAAAATCGAAAATTTTTGCCTTTTTATTAGGCAGTAGGTAGAGATTAATATTAATCTTAAGTAGGTAGTAGTAGGTACTTGTATATTAGATTAGATAAAGCTTTAATTATTTAAAGGCCTAATTTCGAACCTTATTTATTTGTATATAAATGGTAAAAATCGAAGCTTCCAGAGCTGAATTAGACTTGATAAACTATAATTTCTCATACATATAATAGTGCCTATTTAAACCTAAACTAACTGCACTACACTTATCCTAATTTCCTAATTCTGTCTAAAAGATACCTAGTACCTACATGCTAAACAAGGTAGGTACTAGATACCTTTTGAGAAATTATTTCGACCCACTTATAATGAAAGACTTTTTTCTTTGCTATATATGCCCTACTAACTACTACCGACCTATCTACTTTTCGGACTAGGTAGTGGTAGGTACTTCTACTTGTAATATATCTGTATATGTATTACTGATACTGATAAACTTATCCGGAGTTATCCGCTACGATTACTTTTCTAGGTTTATTATTATCATTATCAACTCTAAAAAAGCTTGAAATTGAATCTACTCTCTTAACATTTTGCTTTAAATAATTAAGTATTTAAATATTTAAAACTTTAATTCGCTTTTTCGATATTATGCACAAAATTGCCTGGATAAAAGTATGGTTATTAAAAATTAAAACTAAAAAACTCAAAAAATGAGCATAATTTTCAATCTAAAACCCGCACAACAAATAGATAAAAAAAATATGACTAAAAACTAATTAAAATACCTGGATAATTTACACACATCATAGTGAAACTACTGTATAAGGCCTTTTAAAGACACATCATTTGGAATTCAGGTATAAACCTTATACAGAAGTTTTAATAAATAATACAAACCTGGTGAGTAGGTACTCAATAAAATACTATAAATTAATTTAAGAAATCTAGAAGGGAATGATCCACTTGATCTTTGATATTACTTTCTTCAATACTTATCAAGTCTTTCATGTATTCATTAACTGGCTCGATTTTTGATTTTGGTTCTTCAGGTTCCGGTTCTTTTTCTGGTGTTGTTGCTTTATTAGAAGTTGTAGTTGTTGCTGTTAAGTTTGAAGTCGAAGGACTAGGTTTTGATTTTGAAGTCTCATTATTACCACTATTATCAGTAGTGACAAGCAAAGCTTTTTTAAATTGGACTAGGTTATCAATAAGTTCATTCAAGTCAATAATTTCCCCTTGTAGTTGATTCATCAGCACTGGTTCAGATTTATTAAAATTTCGATGTCCCTTATCATCTACATCTATAAGTGCAAAAAAAGTATGAGCCAATTTACTTCTTGTCTCTCCAATATTCTTCACTATTTCATCAGTGAGTAATATTTCACTTTCATTTAAAGGGACATTCGCAGCTCTTGCTGCTGGAGGTTTTTCATTTCTTTTTACGGAATTCTTTTCTTCACCATCTTCACTTTCAACTGAATCAAAATCAATAAGCTTTCCAGTTGATTTTGCTGATTTTTCATCTTTTTGTTGCTGTTCTTGCTCTTGATTAGGTGGGGTAAATTTAATAGAAAGATTGGCTAAGAGTGAAGTTACATCGACACTTGCTTCATGTTCTTGCTGTTGATGATGGTGGTACAATATTTCCCAGAGTAATTGACAATTTTCTTCAACATTTTTGATATAAGTTTTAATCGAAAGCTTCAGCTCATTTAATTTTGTATCGTGTTCGATTAACTCTAGAAATTAGATCAAATTAATATGATTAGATTGGATCAAAAATATGTGATTCTTAAAATTATTATAAAAATATTTAGGTAGTTTTACCTTGAATAAAATGATTAGCTTCTGAAATATCACCTGGATCGGTTGAACTTAAAAGCCTTTTTAACCTTTCAGAATTTTGAGGTGCGTCAAAAATGCTATTCTTCTTGTTGAATGTAATTGAGTGATTTGGATTTTGACTCTGACTATTACGATTTGGTAAAATTATCATAAAATATTTTTTTGCATAAAATTGAGTAAATATTTCATCAGTATCATCATTTTGATTTGGAAGTAATCTTAGTGAATTTGATAGCCTATATGGTAGGCCAAGTTGATCAATACTATTTAAAACAGCCTTCAATTTTGAAATATCCAAATTCTTTTTAAATGTTGAAATAACTTCTCTCATGCTATTCTCATCTCCATTAAAATGAATCAGAATTGATTGTAAATTTTTAAACCTTGATGGTATACTAATGATTTTTTGACTCTGGTCGAATATATGAATACAAAAATGAATAGATTGTACAGCTCGTTGTTTGACTAGTGTTGATGTTCTTTGCCCCAAATATTTTGGACTTGTCAGTCGAATTAAATCATTTAAAAATCTGTATCGTCCAACTTCACCAGCCAACTCGTTAATATAGGTGATCAAAATGTACTTTAGCATGAACTGGTCTTTATCATTGACTTCTTTCTTAATTGTCACAGCTCCTGGAGTTTCATCACCGGTTAGAATTTCATCATCATCTTCAATTAAGCACTTGTCAACAGGTAATTCGCTTTGCTTGAGTTGTACCGTGATGTTTTCGTCAATTTCATCAATTATAAAGTAGAAATACTCAAATGCCAGTTGAAGGAATTCAAAAGCTGCTAAGACAATTTGCTCAGGTTGATTTTGATTGGTAATCTATTAAAATAAAAATAGTTAAAGTCATTAAAAAAGTCAAAATAAAAATATATAATAGTAATATAAAGTATATTTACCACTTGACTTAGGTGTTTTCCAATAAATTGCGAGCATATTTTGCCAAAGTTATGATCATTTTTTTGAGGATGATGTTGCTTAAGTTCGAGGTAAAAAGACTCCACTTTACATTTAATTTTATCTATAGATCCAATGATTTCTGACCCACTTTGACTTTTAAGTTGACTTTCAGCAGCTAATGAGGATGTTGATGAAGAACCGACAGTTAACAAGGGTGACGATATTATACTCATCAATATTGAATCTACAAAATATAAATACAAACCATTTAAAATAATCGTATAATGTACATAACATACATATTATAAATCCAACTAGAAAAACCAGCAGATTTTGGCCTCTCTTTATGTCAAATATAGACCAAACCAACATCTGGTTTTTCATTTTTCAGAGCTGAATTGAAAATTGCATTGGAAATACCTTAAGTCCTATTGTTAGTGAGGTGAGATTTATAATAAAAAATTTTTTGTAAACTTACCAATATGACAAGAAATGATCTTTTTGACACAATCCTCCAGCTCCTTGTCCAATTTTGGTCCATCTTCCTTAGTTGACTGGCTACCTTGACTGATGTCCATTATTCTTAATTCTTAACTATCCTTAAATAATTATAAATTAAATATTAAAAAGAATAATTAAAAAAGTGGACAATTTTTATATTCACAAATTCTCTATCTCTATTCTATGATAGAATTTCTATCTACTCTACTATACAGTAGTAATACTACTGTAGTATACCATATTATAGCTTTTATAGTTTTTAGCTCGTAGTCGACTTTTGAAAAAATTTATAAAAAGGCCGACTTTTGGACAACTCAGCTCACTTGAGTTCGTTTGGGCCTTTTCATCGTCATTTTAATTGTCATTTAAGTATGACAATTGTCAATTAAGGTCATTTGTAGTGGTATTTCTGCAACCTTAATCTATTAAAAATGTCAGGTAAGTAAGGTTTTTTAAAAATTCTATTATTTTACATTTTACAATTTACATATAACCTACATTATACCTACTCTAATACATAATACATTTATACTTTTTACATTTTAATTAATATTAAAATGGTAAATATAGGTCAGGTTTAAAATAGGTCAGGTCATGGTAGAATAGACCTAGTAGTAATTACACAATTGCAATTGCAATTTATCATTGTTTATAAAGTCATTTTTATTAGCTTTCAGATTGGCACTAATTCAACTTGCTGTTACAGCAAATAAGGCTGATAATCTTCAGAGAGCTGCTAAATTAGTAAGTTTATTTATAATTGATGGATACAGTTTAGAATCAAATCTCTGTAAAACGGCATTACTATTTATAATATTCTTTATAACAGCTTTCCTCTGTTCATGAAATCCTAATTAATTTTATTTTTTACTTTTAAGGTCAAAACAGCTAGTGAGAAAGGAGCTCATAGTAAGTAATTAAAATTTGATCTTTAAAAGACTTTATTATAATTTAAAACTTGTTTCATTTATTTCAGTGGTTGGATTACCAGAATGTTTTAATTCGCCTTATGGAATTGGTATTTTATATTTTATACTACATTTGAAATGAAACCTAACCTATTGCTCATTAATCATTTTAAATCTGTACTTAATTTCTTTAAAAGACTATTTTGCTGATAATGCTGAGGAAGTGCCAACCGGTGAAAGCTGTATTGCCTTAGCTAAAATGGCAAAAGAAAGTTCTGTATATTTAATTGGAGGAAGTATTCCAGGTTAATATTTTTAATTATAATATCTTTTGATGATAAAAATAATAATTTTTTATAACGCAGAACGAGATCCGAGTACTAATAAGCTTTTCAATACTTGGTAATACTTGCCTTTAATTTGATTTCAATTAACCTTTTTGTCTATGTTATCTATATGCAATTTAGGTGCTGAATCTTAATTTTATTTTTAATTTGTTTAGCACTGTTTGGTCACCCGGTGGTACAATGTTAGCCAAGCATAGAAAAGTTCATCTTTTTGATATAAATGTACCTGGTAAAATTACATTCCAAGAATCAGCAGTTCTTAGGTAAAAAACACAAAACTTATATTGCGTTTGCGATCAATCAATATTTATATTTATATGTATTTATAAAATTATTTTTGATGTAGTGCTGGATCAGAACTCACCACAGTTTCAACTGATATGTGTAAAATTGGAATTGGTATTTGTTATGATATGCGGTTCCCCGAAATGGCTATGGTAAACATTAATCAAAATTCTTAGAATTAGAAGTATATCCTACCTAGGTATTTACCCTCTGCTCTGTCTTGATACTTATTTAATCTTATGACTTTGAAACTGACACAGCTCAATAGTACTGGATACATTTTATTAGATCCATTTATTTATCAGAGTAAGATGACATTTTTGGTTGTATGTATGTTGTATATAACTTCAAGCTTCAAAGAAGGATTCATTTTCTTATCATTGAAATTTTTTTACAAATAACATTTTTTTAATTAAAATGGTTAATTGGTATAATTGTATAGTTCATCCAGGCATTTTTACTAAAACATAAAGTACCAATAAAAAATACCAATATATCTAGATAAAGTTAAATTTAAAAAAGCTTATCAGCAGATCAAGTTTTAAAATTTTTTAGCAAAAATACTGATATCTCTTTAAAACGTCTTGACATTTATATTAATAGAATAGGTTTCGTATCAAAGGTCTCTTTGTTTCTCTCTATCTCTATCTCTTTGTTTCACGATTGTGCCTTTAAAATTTAAAAAAACTATCAATTAACATTAACAGATCATTATTACTATACTAGTATTACATGCTTAGGTATAAGATCACAACTTTGGGAAAATTAAATTCTAATGATTTTAGTTTTATTTGGGTAATACGAGTAGTAATAGGAACCACCTACAGCCAGCATTTTATATTAATTGTAAGTTTTAATAAGTGTTAAGTCAGGTAGGAATAGGTATGAAAGATTCGAATTTAATTATAAAGTTGCAGTTATGTTCCATCAGGGAATATGCTAAAATGTTGGAGTAACACTATAGTATCTTATTAGAAAATGTGCAGTTTAAAATATGTATCACAAAATGGCACAGGCACAGCTACAATAATATTTTTAGTTTGGTAGGGCATAAATATAAATAGTAAATATAACATACTGATTTCATAATGTTGCAGTCAATTAAACGTATTATTCAACATTCAATCGATACCTTGAGATAGAAATTAAAAATATTGAGAAAAAAGATGCAATAGTTTACAACTACAACTGATTCATTATCATGATTTTTGAATTTATTGTATCAGTAGTAGGTATCATATTTTGTAATTTGTAACAGCACTTACATAATGAAAAAGGTTAGGTATTGAAATAATAATTTCTTTCTGTAATTTAAAAAATGTCAGATCCAGAATCCAGATCAGATCAGATCTGATAATTTTATTTAATAGGCTGTAGGGTATATATTGTATGTATCTAGAATTTTGATTCCTATCTAAAAAGCACCTCTAGGTACTACCATTTACCATATAGTAAGGATCTTATACTACCTTATTTTTTCTATAATTTTTGACTGATTATTTTTTTTATTTTTGAACTTTAAAGGCCTATAGGGATGCCGGATGTCAACTTTTAGTTTATCCTGGTGCTTTCAAGTAATAATTGGAATTTTAATTTTATAATATAATTTTTTTATTTTAAAAGTTTGATATTTTTCATTTTACTGAAAATGATAAAGTATGACGACTGGTCCTGCACATTGGAAATTATTACAGCAAGGAAGAGCCGTTGACAACCAAGTAATTTCTAAAAGAATCATATTACTAATTACTATTTACCTACTTATATTACATCAGACACTTAAAAGTTAATACCTACATATTAATTGTTTGTAGGTATATTTTGCCAGTATTTCTCCAGGTATTTTATATTTAAAATAAAATATCAAGTAGAGCTAGATCTTAACCTCGGAAGTTAGGTTAAGTAAGATTATATCAATATAAGTTTGGTTTTTTCTCCAGCACGAGATGAAACTGCTTCTTATGTGGCTTATGGACATTCGATGGTGGTAGACCCATGGGGAAAAATTGAGGCTGAGGCTGAAGAACAAGAGACAATAATTTACGCTGATATAGGTACGATATTATTTTGATTTGCAAATATTTACCATCTAACATTAACCATCTAATCAATTCTTTAATTTTTAATTTCTTAATAGATTTAGAATATCTAAATACATGTCGTGAGAATATCCCACTAACTAAACAACGACGTAATGACCTTTATAATGTTGCAATTAGCAAGAACAATTGATGTATGTACAATTTACTTAAAAATAATAGATATACCTATTAAATGTCTATCTTAAATTAAATTCTAAATATTTACCCTACTTAACTTAAAAATTGATCAATTGTTATTATATTCAAGTCCAAAATAAAATTTTAATTATCCATGAACATGAATCAAAGAGATATCGATTACCGTGTATGAATTTGAAGAATTTTTTTCATCGTGTTTCTTAAAGACTTAAATAAACTAGTTTATCACTTAAAATTATGATTTGTATGGCCCATTAAATAAATAGAAACAATAAGCAAAACTTTAATTGTTTAAAAAGCCAAAGTTTGAATAACTTTCTTTCTTTTGTTTGAGTTACCTATATTTTTTTATCAAAATTACTGATATAGAAAAAAGTTATTTAAAATGGTCAAGAAAATTATCATTTCAATTCTCTTTTTGAGCTCAATACTCATTTATAGTGGTATGTCAATATATAATTAATGATTTGATTGAAATAGTAATATGTAGGTAATAGATTAAAAATGAAATCTTTCAAGTTCATTCAAAAAAGAAGAAGACAGATGCAATGCCTTATCCTTATCCACCATTTCCATTTACACCAAGTATAGATGATATAGAACAAACTGAAAGGTAGTTTAAATAACAAAAACTTAAGTACCTAATTATTATTGAAAGAATCCCTTTTTATAATGTGTATGAAACTCTTAATAGTTTTTACAAGTGCATGATTGGATGCAATGTCCAGCCTTGTATCAGAATAGATTTTAAAGGAAAGAAAATTGACTATTCAAGATGTGATCCTGCTTGTAATCTACATTGCCTTAATGAGAGCGAAAAAAATGCTGAAGATGGAAAAGACTAATTATAATTATTTAACAAAACTGGTTTATTTTTAAAAATGAATAAACACTTATTTAAAAGTAAGTCGTATTGTATAATGTTTTTGAACTAGAATTAAATTATTACATCATACATAATAATATTTCATGTCTAACTATAATTTCACTCAACAATAATAATGAGACATTTTAATTTTAAGGATCATTCATATTTTCAATAGATGTTAATTATCAAACGTCAAAATGTATTTTAAATTGTTAAAAGGCTTCATACAATTATCCAGAGCCTCACCTAGAAAAAAAAGAATGAAATAAGATTTAATACGTGTACGGTTAATAATCTTAACAAAAGTAACATTTATCAGTATCATTAAAAGATGTTTAAAGCAATTAGTAATTGCAATGTATTAACTTACGGTATTTGGCGAGTGGTATTAATTTGTGTGCTGGTGGAATCCATCGATTTTTAATGTCCAAATCAGCTAAGTAATTAATCATTTCTTGACGAGCTTGTGACATCTTTTCAGGATTATCATCATTTGTTGTTGACCAACGAGTCATCCAATAGCCAGTTAAAATTAGTCGTTTAAATATTAAATGTGACGTTGGGCAAATTACGGGCTGACGTGACATTCCACCATAGGTTACCATTGTACCACCATCATCTAGAAATTGTAAAAACATTTTAATAGGTACTTATTGTTACTTATGTACATATATACCAAATAAAGCTTAAATTAATATACTTAATAAATATAACTACTAGAGATTACTCTAGGTAATAAATTAGGTTATGTAAAAGATTTTATTTTTATACCTAAATGTCTCAAGAGATCAGTGCCACTTTTACCACCTACGCAATTAAGAGCTAATTTTGCCTTAGGAATAGAGTCTTCTTTAGTTTGCATTTTGCTTAATTCATCTTCAGTTATGACTTTTGACCATGAATTTGACTGTCCTGCGAAGAGCTCCACTTCAAGTCTTTTTTTGATTTTTTCAAAATCTTCTTTTAATCTATTTGTAGGTGTTGAATCTTCTGTTCGGTTTTTCGATGCTTTTGTATCATTTGGCCCTCTCACTACTGACACACAATTGAGGTTAAATTCACGACAAAGCTGAATAACTGCTTGGCCAACACCAGAATTTCCACCATTTTGAATGACTGTATCACCCGGTTTTAAATCCTTAAAATCCTTTAATATTCGGTAAGCTGTACATGGATTAACTATTAGAGTTGCAGCATTGATAATATTAATTTTTGGAATCTACAAATATAAAGATTAAAAAAATAGATCAATACAGGCCAACGTTTTAATAGGTAAGTAAAATAAACTTTAAAGGGATACCTTAATAAAATGTGAATTAGGTGCAACTACAACAGACTGCCAAGTCGATGCAATCGGATATCGAGGAATCACCCAGTCATTTTCAGCAAGTCCATTTGGATTCGATCCAGCACCAATCTTATGAACAATACCAACACCTTCATTACCTATACATATAAAAAAATTACAAATATAGTGAAACTTCTTTATAAAGTAAATCTCTTAATTTCAATATAATACCTTAAGCTAAAGGTAAAGGTAAAAGGGTACCAATAAAATGTCCCTTGAGTCAGGACTTAACTTTAACAGTACAGTGTACTGTGTAAAGTAAAGTAAGTCTCTTTATAATTAAATTACCTAAAAAATCAATTAACTATATATCGTCCTCAATGAAATACCTTCTTACTGTCCCATGGTCCATATGCCTATGATATGACATGACCCATTACGAGTACCCTATTTATTTTTGAACATAAATATGCCACTATATATTATTAACTAGAAAAGACATAGAGAAAGAATATAAAGAGATTGTAACTAACATCTTGGCAATTTTGTCTCAAGACTCAAGAGACATTTTTATTATGGCCTGGCCCAAAAAGTAGCCGTAGTAGCCCTTTGAAGCAAGGTACGGTTACAGCTATTGACTAATTTATATTTTAAATACTTACAGAAGTATTACATAAGTTTTACATAAGTTTTACAGAATTTACAATAATATAATTTTGTAATTAAGGTACTTACCAGGAATAGCTGGAAATTCTTTAGGTTTAGAAGGATAAGTTCCCTGGATTGTATTAATATCAGCCGGATTAACAGGACTAGCTAGCATTTTGACTATCGCCTGTAAAAACCATTAAAAATTAAGCCGTTATATATAAGAATTACTTAATTTAAATGTCAACTAACCTTATTCTCCTTTATAAAGGCATCTTGTTCATCCTCATTATACTGGAAGTTCTCTTTCCTAATAACCTTAGAAGGATCACCAAATTCAGAATAAACTAACTTTTGTCCTTTAACGATTTTACTACTAATATTATTATTGCTATTTAGATTTAAGGGACATGTTGAGCCGAAGGTTCTTGACGATGATGATGGTAACCACCACTTGTGTGGGGTAAAGAAATGTCTTTTTAACAAGATAAGGCTACTAGTCTGGTTTTTCATGACTGAAATTAACTATCTAATTACAAAAAATTAAAATTACCCAAAAAATCGAAAAACCAGACAAACCCAGACCAAAAAAAATCAAATTATTTTTCCTAGTCAAAAAATCAGCAGAATATTTTTTATCAATGAATTTAGATTATGATATAAAAACCCAGCCAAATCCTCAATCTCAAACTCAAAAAAACCAACAATTTTATCAAAAATCATCGATTTATTTTTCTTTTTTGATTTTCGATCTTTCTTAATTACAATTAGTTAATTGTGATCATCAATACAAATGGTGATCGTCATTGGACTAGAGGGGAGTGCTAATAAGCTAGGTGTTGGCATCATTCGAGAGCTGAGTGAGGGTATTGTTGAGGTGCTGTCGAATCCCAGGAGGACTTTTATAACACCACCCGGTAAGTCTCAACTATATTGACAATAACCTTTAAAAGAAGAAAAGGTCATGGTTCTTGACATTTAACTAATTACAATGATCTTTTGCAATTACAGGTGAAGGTAATGGATATTATGATTGCACTATGTTATGATGGGTTTTTTTTTAAATATTTTATATATTTAGGATTTCAACCTAGTGAAACTGCAAGGCATCATCAAACAGAGATTAATAATTTAATTCAGGTAGCTTTGGATCAAGCTAAGGTACTTAAATTAAAATAATTATTATGTTGTTGATGATTGTTGTGGTTTATGAAGGTTTTTTTTATATATTGCAGATTAAAGTTGAAGACATTGATGTGGTTTGTTATACGAAGGGTCCTGGGATGGGTGCTCCACTAGTCTCGGTTGCTGTAGTCGCTAGGTAATATTTAATTATAGTCAAGCCCTTAATCCTTAAATTCAGCTTTGAGAAACCGATTTTTGCCTCACTGTACTATACAAGTAAATTGAGGTAAAAGTTAGGTTTTTTTCAGACCTGAATTTGTAATGAATAAAACTATTTAGAATATTACGGAGAGTAAGAGTAAAGTAATGAATAACTCTAATGATATTTATGTCAAATTTTTAAATATTTAAATATAGAACGATTGCCCAGTTATGGAATAAACCACTTATTGGAGTTAACCATTGCATAGGGCATATAGAGATGGCAAGAATGATAACAGGTGCTAATAATCCAACAGTTTTGTAAGTTCCATAACATAAAATAAGAGTACTGTGAATGAAACTTCTGTATAAAGTACTCGACTTATTTAAGTGTAAATATCGAGCTGTTTTCTTCAGATATTTTAACATTCTATCTCTTTATTCTATTCTAAAATGAATCAATATAAATATTTTCAATCTTGTAACTGTGCCTAATTGTCACTTGTTGTTTTTAATTTTTATAAAAAAAATTCTTTTTAGATACCTAAATAAGATATTGGTAATTAAGATTGAGATAGGACTTTTATTAAAATTTTACAAGTATTTTAATAACTTACTGTTATTCGAGTATTATATATTAGGTATATAACTTTCACTGTAGGTAGTTATTAAAATAAAATATACCTGGATAAATAATTATAATTTCTGAATAATAGGTATGTGTCCGGAGGAAATACACAGATCATCGCTTATGCAGCTGGTCGTTATAGAATATTTGGTGAAACCATTGATATTGCTGTTGGAAATTGTCTGGATAGATTTGCTAGGGTTTTGAAATTAAGTAATGATCCTAGTCCAGGATATAACATTGAACAGTTAGCTCTACGGTAATCTTATATAACTTGATCCTTTTATTTTAAATAACCTTAAATATATTATCATTTTATTTCCACAAAAATTATTATTTTTGGATAGTTTTATAGATCATTCATAAAAATGGTAAAATTCTGATCTTATATTTTATGTTTATTTTAATAGTGGAGAAAAATTGTTGCCTTTACCATACACAGTCAAGGGTATGGATGTTTCTTTTTCTGGATTACTGACTTATATTGAAGAAAAAGCTGATTCTTTGAAAGAAGAATATACTCCTGAGGATTTATGTTTTAGTTTGCAAGAACATGTGTTTGCAATGCTTGTTGAAACTACAGGTTAGAAAGAATTAGAATGTCTTTTTATTAGTATTAGTATAGTATAGTATAGTATTTTTATTTATT
Source organism: Nanhermannia cf. coronata Gr-Ori-00579 (assembly GCA_034699045.1). Lineage (NCBI taxonomy): Eukaryota > Metazoa > Arthropoda > Arachnida > Sarcoptiformes > Nanhermanniidae > Nanhermannia > Nanhermannia cf. coronata Gr-Ori-00579. The sequence continues at coordinate 4,345 of JAQIXA010002088.1, read as the reverse complement.
TTTATAATTTTATTTACGATTACGATTACTGTTACAATTATTATTTCTTACAGAACGTGCCATGGCACATTGTGATTCATCTGAAGTTCTAATTTGTGGTGGAGTTGGTTGTAATGCAAGACTCCAAGAAATGATGGCTCAAATGTGTTTAGAAAGAAATGCTTCGTTATTTGCTACAGGTTTTGTATAAAATATTATAAAATTCATATGCAAGTAATATCGATAATTTTTTATTAAGTAATAATGGATTTTAATTTAATATAATTTTAGATGAAAGCTTTTGTATTGACAATGGAGCAATGATTGCTCAAGCTGGTCTAGTAATGTATAAAGCTGGAATAAGAACTCCATGGGATGAAACATTTTGTACTCAAAGGTAAAGCAAATGGATTATTATTAGTCAACAATTAGTTTTCATTATTTTAATAACTATTCACGTTTTTTTAAACAGGTATAGAACTGACGAAGTAGAAGTAGTATGGAGAGAGAAAGATTCTTCTTAATCTATAGCTCATAGACTATAAAGAACGCTCATTTGTTATTTTTATATTTTATATTTTATGCACCTATAGTTTTTATACTACGTAAGTTTATAAAATAAACTATTATATTTATATAATAATTAAATAGTAACGGAAACTTCAGGTGGTTTAATTACTCGTGGTAAATTAACATTAATCCATTGTCGTACATTTTCAACATTTTCTCCATTAGTACTTGACACTTCAATAATTGTGATACGTCCCTTTTGACCGATACTATTAGCTAAATTTTCTAATCTCAGAATGAATTTTAAATGATTCATTCTCTTACGATCAGTTAAATCTTTTTTCGTCAAAATTATGAGGAATTTTTTGCCTAGTAGTTTTTCATGTGATAAAATATCCATAAGTAGACAGGCACATATCGAGATTTGAAATGGATTACTTGAGTCTATTACATATAAGATCACTTTTGCTTCAGAAAAGTAGCTTGGCCATAAGGCTGCCTATAAAAATAATTGAATATTTATCATAGGTTTTTTATAATGTTTTATCTTAATATTTACCATTGATCCACCTAATTCTCGAATTCCAATCAAGCCTTTAATTCCTCTTAAGGGCTCATCATTTTTCCCTGGTATTTTTCTAATTATGGAGATAATATTCGTCCCAACAGTTTCAACAGTGGTGGTATCCAATTGAGCATCTTCTAATCCTGGGCTTTTCAATCTTCGAAGTAAAAGTGTTTTACCACTACCTTCTGAAATATATTTTTTTTGACTATTTAATGGAAATTTTGTTATCTTGATTATAAAGTCTAAAGTACATACCTGGCCCAAGGCATAAAACACAAGTTGGAATTTCTTTTGAGGTCATTTAAATAAATATAAAAATTAGGACAAATTACAAATATTTTAAGAAAAATTAGCCTATTAGAATGTTTGGTCGATTTAGTTTGTTTACTCATGGTTGCCTAGCTCAAAACCTTTAAGATATACCTGAGGTTGATTCAATACTATAATAATAGTATTTAGGTACCAATACACTACTTACCTACTTTACTAGTAAAGGCATAAAGTTTAGAGTAGTAGAGTAAGATTATAAATAGAAAGTACTCCTTTATAGTACAGCTCTGAAAAATAACATTTTGAGACAAAATATGGTAGTTTGTAAAATTTAAGCACTTTAGAGTCTAGGTTTTGCATTTTACAGCTTTTTCATTAGGATTTGTCGTATTTTTAAAATACTGACAGGATCTCATTTTTACAAATTTTATAAAATCTCGAGAATCATTTGCTAAACTTTTTTGGACCGAAAATGGGTGAGGAAAACCCACAATCATGATACTCGTACTCTAAGATGCTGAAGGAATTGTAAATTTCCATTAATTTTTGTATTTTAACAAGGTAGTATACTCAATTGTCGGTCTACTTTTTCGATCTAGCAGTACTCGTATTTTCTCCAGTTTCAAAGAACTAGAGATATACTCTAACTTTGATTTTTAACCTAGATCCTCCATAAGAACTTGCGTAACTTTTATGCAAAAAATTAAAGAATTTTTGAAAAAATGTTCCTACTTATATACATACAGTACGTATACTTTAGAAATTATACTTTAGAAATTATGACTTTAATATTGTAATCAAGAGCAAATTTACCCTGAAAAAGTAAGTAGATAAGGTACCCCTTTGTCATTTGAGCTTCTAATTAGGTCTAAATTGTACCTTATATGTATGAGCTAATGATTAACCTTATCTGCCCTAATCTGACCACAAAAGGATGTATTCAACTGTCACAAGACTTCAAAGGAATTTAGTAATTACAGCTAAAAGTACAGGAAATTCTTTAAATACCTTCTTTTCACCTGAAGTGATTCTCAAATGGATCAAACAAAATATATGAGAAGCATTCAATATTCTAGATAGGTATGAGAAAGTTGTTTAAAATCAGAAAAAGATTCATACTTGACCTGGAAGACCATTGAAAACAAATGATTATTGATTTGGGGCTTTACACTTAAGAACCTAGTCGAGATGAGCTCTAAAAATATCATAAATTCAGTACAATCCTAATAAAACTTTAAAAATCCTAATCCTAATCCTAATCCTAATACTAACACGTCTAATTTTAAATACTATCTATGTATCAAGTAGTACCCTACTAAAAGTAAGTTGAAAACAAGCTTTTACAAATCCAGTTATTTGTAGACTCAATTTTGTTAGTAGAAACTTATATTTTATTTTTTATTTTTTTTATACTTATAACATTTATAATTATCGTTAGACTGTCAAATATTTTATAAAGTTTGTTTATTCGTTTAAAAAAAACTGTGAAAATCCAAATTTCACAAGTATTTACTTAAAATATGGTATTTCATAGCTAATTTAGATGAATAAACTACAAGTTAGTACAATTTTTATATCAAGACAAAGGCAGTTCATAATTTTGACATGTTGATATTATTAATGCAATAAAATATTTACTAAAATTATAGGTAAAGCAATCTCAAACCTCGAGTGTTAAATGTTAATAAATGAAAATATAAACTTACAAAATAGGTAGTAGAAACATAGCTTTGCACAAAAAAAAAGATTACATATATTTGGAATGGAAGAACTGCAAGTTTTTATGGATGGCGTTTACTTATCATTGTCGGCACTGAAATGTTCATTAGTTCACATATTCGATTTCTTATTGGCTTTGTAATCTCGATTTCAGCTTCCCAATTGGTTTCAGATAACAGTCCTACAGCTTCTTCTAAATTCCCTTCAGCAAGATTTAAATTCTCTCCATTTGTCAAAAGAACTTCATATAATTTTTGAGCTGTCACGACACGAACACGAGGAAATATGTGATTCATACTAATAGCAATTCTACCCAATGCTCTAAAGTAAATAAAAAATCAGTATAAGTAAAATACCTAGATTCTAAAACATGTTCATTTAAATTATGTATTTCCTTACAATTTTGCAATTTTTGTGTCACCATCAACCATCTCACACAAAACTTCAATAGCGGCAAACAATTTCTCTATCCGTGTAGTCTTCATTGTAACCTTTACTAAATCAATGAAGTTTTTGCCGAATTCATCATGACCCTCGATAAGAAGCAAAGAAAGTAGGCCCGACTGAAGGTACTGTGTTACAAATTTCATTAGAGGGACAGTCACCCTATCACACCCCATATTTTCCTATAAATGTAAATATTAAATATTAATCTCAAAAACAATTTCAATTATATTATACAATAAGTCACATACTTTGAATATTTTAATCAAAACTTGTCCAAATATTTCCAACTCAGGTGAATCAATCGAAATGATATAGTCAGAAATTCCTTGGAATGAATCTTGCATCAAATTGTCCATTGAACTTCCACCGCTTATAATAAATCCACTTAGCAAATAATATCTATACTCATCCAGGTTCAAAAGAGATGCGAATTTTGGAAACACTAATGTTGGTGATCTCCAATTGACAGTTTGACAAAAATCTTCAGGAAATTCATTTATTAATTCGTCAAGTTGAGGGATTTGTGTAATTGGTGGACTAAAATTGAAAAAATAATAATTAACCAAACAGTTTTAATAAACAAATGCTGATTTATTTACTAATTCTAGATTCTTATACATACTTGTTATGAATTATTGATGCAAAGGTCGATCCTGGAAAATTGTCAAAAAAAAATAACTTTCCAATCAAAATATTCCTCATTTATTAATGTTAAAACATTATTTTTTTTAACTTACCAGCTAAAACTCGAACTCGATCAATTTTTTCAATGCACTGTTTACCAATATGTCCAATAACCTTTGCTAATACTTCTTTATCCAAAATGCCAAGTTTTCCATCTAAATCACATTT